>OX101809.2:44587280-44754280 GCA_944452925.2 Chrysolina oricalcia | reverse complement strand
ACGAAATAAATTTTTGTAGATGCTAACTGAAGTAAAATGAATAATAATACTCATAATTTCCTGTATAAATTCAAGATATGAAATATAAACGCCTATCGCCCTAAACCACACAATGGTGATAACTCCAATAATAAAACACGATATTTGCTGAAATTATGTTTTCTCGACTGAATGATCAATTATTGTCATCTTTAGACTACGTTGCTACATGATTAACTGAAACCCACTTGCCTCAAAATCCTCTGTGCATAATCCATATTTTATTGAATTACAAACTACACATACTTAAAATGTTGCCGGTACTGGTCACAAAATAACTATGAATAACATTTTCATTTCTGGGTTTTCGCTCACAGGAAATGCGATAATAACTCAACGGGAAGTACGTCGGTTGTAATAATCGAGTTTTGTTTTGTGCCTCTAAGATCCGTTCTGTGGCCACTATCACCATACACGAAATCACGAAAACTCATGCTTTTTTATAGATTATTCAATAGAAATAATCTCTACCGACCGAAGATCTTACCTTTTTTACGTCCACGACGTAAGCTCAACATGTAGTCATACTCATTTTTGCGTGAATTGCGCTTTTGAAATTTCAATTTTGAACGTAATAAACGTATATTTTGGTCATATTATTTGAGTGAATTAACGTTTATCTTATTTGTAGCGTATAAAAACGTCCATTTTAAACAATTTAGAAATGTCAAATCTACATAAGAAATACATGTAAACGTGTATATTGTTTGCCTTAATTTTCATCATAATAATTAATGCGAAAACGGCTATTTTTGTACGTATTTTTGCGTGAATTGACGTTCGTATTTTTTATCTTTTTTGAAACGCGTAAAACGTATATTCTGTGAAAATGCTCCAATCGAATTTACCTGCTCTGATCAGTTTATTGGAAAACTCGTTGAATTCATAAAATGTATCATTGCTGAAGAAATAAATATTTCCATTCGTGAATCTAAAAGCATTTGTGATGATGTTTGTTGGTACGCCTGGAAACTTTTCGCTGATGAAGCCATGTTTCACATCCCCACAATCACTGAGCTCTGCATACAAATCATCATATAGAATATAAGTTTTGCCTCTATATGAGCAAAACATACCACTGATTCTTGCATTTTTGGAGATTCCAAATTCATCGATGGATTTATCCACAGAACGTTGTTTGAAAGTAGGAAAATCTATTACGCTAACACGTTTATCATTAAAAATGACGACCTCATCATTTGGTTTCTGATATATGTGTGATATATTAAGGTTTGTATAATCTGAGATTTTCTTTGGGCTCAATAACTGTGCTTTTTGATTCTCGAACCCCAACTTCACAATCCACACCAATCCTTTGGAAAAAATGAACATGTGATTGTTTGATGTAATTAACATTTGATCGGGGTATTTGATTTTACATAAACTTCTTTTAGAGTCAAGCTCTGGTGTTGTTGGTGTCCTGAGTGGTGTTGTTGTCTTGGATAGCGTTGTGGTCGATTTTGTTGTAAAAGTTGTTGTCTTGGATGATGCCCCATATCACTTTTCATTACTTCATTATTATTAATATGGGAGGGTGTTTGGATATTGCTGCTGCTGCCATGTTCAAGCTCCTATTCCATGTTTTTACTTTGTGTTCGATGCAACATATTGAATGCATCTGAATTCTCTACATTCCATCAAGTCTATACATAACTAAACCATACTGTGACAAACCGAACCATACCAAACATACCCATACTGCACCATACGGTGACAAACCGAACCATACCGAACATACCCATACTTTGACATCCAGCAAAATGTTTTTCCTCTTGAATGATAAGTTTTGGAGCACCCTGTATACCATTTAACAAGCAACCGTCATGTTTTTCATCTTAAATGATGTATTTTGACGCATCTTGTTGTTTTTTCTCTCAAAAATGTGTTTTGACACACCCTGTATAACATTTAACAAGTAGCCACCATGTTTCTTTTTTACCTATAACTTAAATTGGTTAATTTGAAACTCTAAAACACGCACAAAATGTGGTCAAAACTGACGTTTTTCGCATTCGAAAAAAACATATGAAATTTCAAACGCTGAATTACATAAAATATGTAACGAAAAACATGCGTTTTCGTATTCCAAAAAACAGTCTAAAATCAAACCATGTTTACATGTTATTCTTATGGACAATAGGCATTTCAAAATTGCTTAAAATGATCGTTTTCGCGTTCCAAAAAACAACTAAAATTTGAAACGCTAAAACACATAAAAAATGCAACGAAAACATGCGTTTTCGTGTTCCAAAAAACAACTAAAATTACGAACGCCAAAAATACACTTTTACATGTAATTCTTATGGACAAAAGGCATTTCAAAATTGCTCAAAATGTTCGTTTTCGCGTTCGAAAAAACAACTAAAATTTGAAACGCTGAAACACGTAAGAATGCAACGAAAATAGACGTTTTCGTGTTCCAAAAAACAAGTAAAATTAGAAGCGTTAAAACACATTAAAAGGTGGTCACAATAAGCGTTTTATAAGGTTAGTTCATTCTGGTTTGATCAGAAAATACATAGACGTCTGATGTAATTCAATCTCTCTGTATGGGTGAGTAGTTGTTTTCTACAATACACACACACACAAATGTAATTCAATCTTATACTTTAAAAAAATCGTGCTGCCTAACTCCGCCTGATGATGATGGATAGTGAAAACGAAACAAAGACACATATATTGAGTGGCATTCTGAATGAAAAATGACAAACTTTTACGAATCAGCTTCTAAGATTTAAGCAATAAGTATATAACACATTAATATGTGCGGCTTACGGCCCTTATGGCAGTTGATGTACGCAAATTCTATTATTTTCTTGATCTCCCATGAAAGTTGTCTTCTTAGAGTACCCGCACGTTTCTGTAACTTTACTAATAACGAAGATAGCCTCCTATGCCGTTTTGACCTCGGAAAATGCTTAAAAATGTTTCTTGACATCCAAACGAACCTATTGATACCAAAATCATCCGAATCGGACGACCGGAAGTGCCATTTCCGGTTTGGACCGGAAGTAGCAATTTTATTGCAGATTTGGACTCTCCCCGATGTGGGTAATCCGAATTTACTATTACTTTTCTTCTATCTTATTTTTTTGAAACCGGAAGTGCTTATTTTTTGATGATTCGTACAGATCCAAAATATCATTAATGTATATATTGAACGACAGATGGCTCTGATGTATTCCTTGAAAACGAATTGGTATCGCACTTTAAAAATGACGGACCCCGTCACGATGCACGTTTATGAGACACCCTGTATATATTTTTTGTCTCAACTGGCACGTTGGTACACCTGGTATATATTTTTTTCTTAAATGCCAAACCCCATCATGATGCACGTTTATGAGACACCCTGTATTTATTTATTTTTTGTTTACATCATTTATTGGTACACCCTGTATAGATTTTGACAAAAAGACGCCATGTTTTTTTCTGTCAAATGTTAAATGATTTTCTCCTAATTGACTGTTTTGAAACACCCTGTATACCATTTACCGAGCAGCTGCCATGTTTTTTTTCTCTTAAATGCCAAGTTGGTACACCCTGTATGGTAGCTAGCAGCCATGTTTTTTTCTCTTAAATACTATGATGGTACACCCTGTATGGCAGCAGCCATGTTTTTTTCTCTTAAATACTATGATGGTACACCCTGTATGGTATCAGCCATGTTTTTTTCTCTTAATCGATGTTTTTTGAGACACCCGGTATACCAAATTTGACAGCCGCTATGTTTTTTCTCTTAATCGATGTATTTTGAGACATCCTGTATACCAAATTTGACAGCTGCCATGTTTTTTTCTCTGTCTCATGTCATTTGACAGGCAGCCATGTTTTTTTCTCTTAAATGTTGTGTTGGTTCACCCGGTAAACCAATTTTCATAGCTGCCATGTTTTTTTCTCTAAAATGCCAAGTTGGTACACCCTGTATGGTAGCAGCCATGTTTTTTCTCTTAAATACTATGATGGTACACCCTGTATATATATATATATATATATATATATATTTATGCCAACTGTACTCCCAAATCGCACTTTAAAAATGAGGGACCCCGTCACGATGCACGTTTATGAGACACCCTGTATTTATTTTTTTCCTTAAATGGTGTATTGGGAAAATCTTATCTTTGATACGGATCAGCTCGACTACGTCACTCGCTGAACGGCAGACCAGCGAGCGCGTGACCTTGAAAGGAACCAAAAACTCCAGAATGGACCTTAGCGTTTTCCCGTGTTATTTCAGGTAAGCTTACTTTTTGAATGCTCATAGCACCTTTACTTACATCTTCTGACTACATTCTTCACAGCACTTCGTGAATGAGTATTTCATCCGAATTTCGTTTATAACCGTTTCTAAACCTTGGTGCATGCATTTCTGATGATATAATTCATTCACAAGCTCCGTGAAACGATGTTTTGTATTCAAAATCATAGGATTCTTCTGATACTCTTCCATATCTGGTACATGTTTCAATCGTCCCTTCATTCTCATGATTCCTTCATTGTCGAAATAGGGTACTAGTCGATAAATTTTACTGTGTCTTCCAACTCCTCTGTTTTTCTTCAGATTCTCATACTCTTCTCCAAACATCTCTTTCTGAACTTTTAACAACCACAGTTTTTCTGCTCTCAGTATTTCTTCAGGATACAGTTCTGTGGTAGACTTATCTTCTTGTAATTTTGAAATGGAAATTTTGCAGTTTCTAATAAATCTCAGAAGTCACGCCGTGGATCTAATCAACCTCTGCCACTTCGAGAATCTTTTTAAGTCTGGCAATTCTGTGTTTTTTTCTTCTATGACTCATATGAACATGTATTTCTTTCTGATTTCTAAAAAATTACTCCTTTCATTCTGTTCAAAATTTTCTTTAGGCCAGTAACTTTCCTCTCTTCTTAGGAAATCTGGACCATTGAACCATACTTCATCATTTTCTCTCGACCATTTTGTCAGTCTATCAGCTGCATTATTCTTCGTGTTAACCCATTTCCATGATTCTTCATTCGTTTCCTCTAAAATGTCTTCAACTCTGAACGCTACGAACTGTTTGTATTTTTTCGTATCAGAACGTAACCATCAAATCACAGTTTTGGAATCACTCCAGTAATAGGTTTTTTCTATGTGAATAGTGTGTTTGTTTTTTACTATTAGACCCAGTCTTGCTCCCAAAACAGCCGCCATTAGTTCTAGCCTTGGAATACTCACGGGTTTCGAAGGTGCCACACGAGCTTTTGCAGTTACAAAGACGGTTTTCAGAATACCGTCCACCCTGTATCTGAAGTATGTCACTGCTCCAAATACTCGTTCACTGCTATCACAGAATATGTGTAACTCGACTGATGTGACGACGTTTCCAAAATAATACCTTGGAATTCTCAAGTCTTTCAGAGTCTTCACTGCTCTCAGCTATTTGATCCAATCTTTTTGTAGAATTGAGGGCAGTCTTTCATCCCATGGTATATTTTCTTTCCAAATGTTTCGAAGAAGTATCCTAACATGAACCATAACGTTGATAGCGAATCCCAATGGATCGAATATCTGCATTGACACTCTTAAAACTTGGGTGAGGTGAATAAAATCTATTAAATGCTCATACTATATAGTTATCCCTTTCATTTCTCTATGAAATGAGTAAGTCTGTCTCAATAAAGTATAAGCATTTACTTGAAATTAATTTTATTCACATACCCCTTCTCTTTTGGTCGGAATTTTCATTTCATTCAGTATATCGGAGTTAATTTTTTGCAGCTGGAATTCAAATTTGAAAAAGTCACTGTATGCATCCCACTACAGTCCCAGGACTTTTTCTGTAGGCAACATAAAAACATCTGAGAGAGTTCGGTTCTTTGACGACTTCAGTTCTTCCGGAATTTGATCGAAAACTTTCTGGGAACTACAAATCCAATTACAAATTTGGAAACCACCACTTCTATGGATCTCTATGACTTCCCGTATTCTTTTTATAGCCTCCTCTTCATTATCTTCTGTATCCAAGTAGTCGTCCATGTAAAAATTTTCTAATATCGCCTTTGCAGAATCTGGATATTTCTCTTTGAATTGCAGAGCATTTTTATCATTAACAGCTTGTGCTAAACAGGTTGAACAAGCTGCTCCAAATATAAAAGTAGTCATTTAATATACTTCTAGTTTACTATTTCGTTTTCTACCTCTCCATAAAAATCGTTGTGCTTGCCTATCTTCTGCTTTTACTTTTATCTGAAGAAATATTTCTTTTATGTCTGATGAAAATCCAATTTTCTTCTGTTTGAATTTTATCAAAATTCCTAGTAGGCTGTTGAAGTAGGCAGGTCCCACTAGAAGATTGTCATTGAGGCTGACCCCATTGCTTTTTGCAGCAGCATCAAACACAACTCTAGTTTTTCCAGGATTGTTTTGATTATACACCGGAAAATGAGGTAGGTACCAAGTCCTGTCCGATTTTGAAATGTTCGCATGATGTGACAATTTTTTTGCATATCCTTTTTCTAGGAAGGCGTCTATGGCATTTGAATGAGCTTCAGCAAACTTTTTATCTTTTTCCATCTTCTTTTCTATGCAGTTCAATATTCTGGCGGCACTGCTATAACTTTCTGGTAGGTAGACTTGTTTTTTCTAAAGCAAACCAACTTCCTATTTGTTTTTTTCAGTTTTCTCGATATTTTCCATTATTTCAATACTCTCATTTTGCTTTTGCAGGTTCTTTTCCGGGTAGATATCATTGAAATCCTGGGAAAAGTGGTTTTTAACTAAATTATGTATGGCATCGTCTGAGTGTTTCACCTCTATCAGGTGAAAAGTGTAGTCATCTATTTGCTTTTTCATAGGCAAATTTCCATGCGATATCCACCCAAGACATGTTCTGGACACTGCCGGACCATTCCAAGATTCATAACAAATTTCTCGTCCAACAATTAATGGCCAATTGTCCTGTCCTATTAAAATAGTGGGTTTGGCATTCTGCAAATTTTCAATATCAATGTTTTTCAAGAAATCTTAACGTTTTTTCAGCACTTTCACGTCGATTGTTTGAACAGGTAAGCATAGGTCTTTGATTGTTCTGGCATTTCTGATAAAAATGTTTTTCCGTCATGTTTTCCTCTGATTTTCAATATTACTCGTCTTGAATCTTCTTCCATCTTGGTTGTGTCGTTTGTCCACTTCATAACTAGAGGATCTATGGTTCCTTGACACTGTAGAGCCTATGCAACAGATTCGTCCACTACAGTGATAGTAGAACCTTCATCACATAGGGCATATATTTCCATCATTTCTCCAGGACTTTCCAATTCTACTGGAACAACTATTAATATAGGTAAATTCCTATTTTCAGTATTCTGGCTGGTATGACACACAAGTTCATCATTTTCACATCTTACTTCAGAAGCAATTTCTTTAAATTTATGTAATAGTTTATGATGATACTTCGAACATCCATCAACAATGCATGGTTGCTTTTTTTTGCACTTGTTTGTCTGATATCGTGGAGTTTGACATGAGAAACATAATTTGTGTGATACAACAAATTTCCAACGGTCGTCAGAAGTCATTTTGTTGAAATCTTCACACAAAGAAAGTTGATGATTATCTTTTTTACAAAGAATACATGTTATCTTAGGATTGGTGGAGTTTTTCATTGCAAGGATATGTCTCTGCTTCTTTTCTCTTTTTTCGATGCTCGAATGTACATAACTAAATTCTTTAGTGAATTCTACTAACCAAGTTGCAAAATTTTCAATTGGAATAGTTTTCTTATTAAAATTTTTAGCATACTTTCTCCATTGTAGTTTCAAACTGATTGGTAATTTCTCTACTAATTCTCTGATAATTTGTGGATTTATCAAATATTCTGAGCAATCTAGGCTTTTCAGAACTACAGTTGTGTTCTGTATGCAATTTGATAGTTCTATGAGGTTTGCCATATTTTCTTCTCTTATCGGTTTCATATATGTGATCTGATTGAATACTTTGTCTAGAATATCTTCGGTTTTACCAAACCTCTTCTCCAACAAATTTAGGATACGATCAATCCCATCTGGGAAATTTAACAAGGCATCAACAGTTTCTCTGGCTTTTTCCTTTAAACACCTCTGCAGTCTGCTAACATTTTCTCGATTACTGAAGTGGCATAAGGCTGTTGTTTCTTTGAACTGTGTGATGAAATTAGGCCATTCTAACGGATTTCCTCCAAAATAGGGCAAGTCTTTATTGAGTGACTGTCTCGTGACAATTTTTTCCAGAAAATTGATTTTGTCAGCATTATTGTTTGTCGGTTTTCTGGAACATTCTGCAACTTCATGTTCATTGTCGCTTATTGTGTTCACTTTGATGTTGCTTATCCAATTTTTGATATAAATAGTTTTGGATATTTCCGGTTCTTCTTTCTCACTTTCTTCATCATCGAGTTGAAATGTTTCAATTCCCATTCTAATCTGATTCGATTCCTTCCTCGTTCTAGTTTCTGCCGCTGTAGTTCAGCGTCCTTGTCTTGAATTTCATTGAGTTCTTTTATCGCTTGAAGTTCATTTTCCAATTTCTGTTTTCTCAGGATACTTATTCTAGTCTTCTTTGAATTCTGTTTGTCACTATCATTTGACTTTTTCGACGATCTGTCATTGCTTTTTCTTTCCATATTTTCAGACGATTCTGGTACTTTCCTACCAGACCTCAATGTTTTCTGGATATTACCTTCTTCGGACATCACCGTAAGGGGTGTTTCAAGGTTCGAAGGACCAATGTAATATAATAATTCTCGTAAGAAATAAATGTCAGGTCAGACTCTTTATTAAATACTTTGACAACATCTTTTTATCAACATATCATGTACAGGGTGAATAAATAACATATAACATTAACAGTGACTAAGTAATTTCATTGAATTCGTTACAATTTTATTAATATGTTCACTAAAAGTGGGTCTTCTGTCAAATATTACTCCCAGATCTTTGAAGATTAAACAACTTCCAAGTTCTATGTTGTTTATTTGTATCTGTAGGCAATTGGATATTGTTTTTTTCAGAACGTTAAGATTTTGCATTTGCTAATGTTGAGTTTGAGATTAATACTGGAACACCAATCCTCTAATGATGTCAAATCATTCTGTAGAATTGAACAGTCTTGAGTACAGGTAACTGGACTACATATTTTCAAATCGTCAGCGAATAGAAGATGGGTAGCACTAAGTTCTAGTGATAAATATTAAAAATAGAAGTGAACCCAGATTGGAGCCTTGCGAGATTCCTGGGAAAACTATATAACGATTAGACGTGTACACTCCATATTCTACGAACTGAGTTCTACTGAATATATAAGATTTCATTAGATCGACTTGTGATTCAGAGGAACCAACTGCTCCTGATTTAGTTAACAATAAGTGATGATCAATGTTGTCTAAAGCCTTATGGATATCAGTGTAAATGAGGTCTACTTGACTTCGAGAGTCTAGGGCCTCCGAAATCACTAAATTACCGATGTGACACATTGTATTAGCAATAATATTTACTCTGTATTTTATCATGAAGCTAAGTATATTAACAACATCATTTTGTTCTCTAGTTTTTCAGATGCCTTTATTATATCAAATTCAATGATTCATCTCATAGAAATGTGAGAGTTAACATGTGTGTTAGCTGATGCTTGCAGATCAATGGGATTGAACTCAATATAAACGTCTGAGAAAATTGTGATATCCCATTGACAAAATCTTGGGGATTGTCAAATGCTGAAACATTATATGTCTCAACGCCAGGCAGTCTAGATTGTATTCCCATGAGTTGAACAAATATATTTAGTGAATAAGGAGTTCGTAGAAAAGAAAATAATCAATTAAATCTAGTGAGAAAGCTTTCAATAAATTCAAGCGAACCAAATTTATGGAAAATCGCCTAGAATTTGTTAAACTTAGAGCAAAATCAAGACTCACAGTAAAACAGTCAAAACACCTGTCTTGGAGTAAATATGTGTCGACAATAAACCGCTCGACCCCCATCACAGAGATATGGCAGGAAGTGAGAACAATTTCAGGTTTGAACAGTCCCAACAAAATAAAAGTACTTCAAATAGCAGAAGGAAATATCTCTGGCGATCTTGAAATCGCAGAAGAGTTGGCCAAAACTTACAGAGATAGAGATCACATAGAACACAATAAGGAAACAATAAATACACCTATTGACAGAATTATAAATCCCAGTAAAAAAAATATATCAACGATGTAAACATGCTGAATCTACCTCTCAGTATGAGTGAATATAAAGAAGCACTACTCACATTTCGTGAAACGAACCAAGGACCAGACAACATTCCAGTGATTTTTCTCAAAAACATACCAGATAGCGCCCATGAACACCTCCTTCGACTGTTATATATGGATAAATCATGAGTTTTCCACGATGTGGCTACAATCAACCATAATACCCATCCCGAAGCCGAATAGATCAAGAATGTTTCCAGAATCTTACTGACCTATATCGCTCACCTATGCCATGTGCAAACTGATGGAAAAAATTATAAACAAAAGATTACTGTGAACCTTCGAATGATACAATCTGATCACTCCAGAACAAAGTGGCTTTTGACAACACCGGTCAACAACATACATCATCGATCTAGAAAGTGATATACACAAGGCTTCTGCTATGAAACAAAAATGTCTAGCAGTCTTCTGTGATATCGAAAGCGCTTTCGATACATTTTCCCAAAATCGTATAACTCACATACTCCAATCGTGGAATATACATGGACACTGTCTATTTTTCATGAGAAACTTTCTAATCAATCGAAGCTTCAGAGTTTAAACAAACGGAGTATTATCTAGCAAAATTATTTTCGAAAACGGAATCCCACAAGGCTCGGTTCTAAGCCCCACCCTCTTCATCATTGCCATAACTGATATACTCGAAAACCTCAAATCCCTACTGAAGGGACGTCTATATGCTGACGATCTTGTGAAATACGGAAGAATAAAAAATTTAGAGAACCCATATACTATGACACAAAGTGCTATCAGTGACCTGGAACAATGGACAAATGTACCAGGATTCAATTTCTCCACCACAAAGACATGTAGTATTTTATTTTCTAAAAAAAAAATTTACAATGTCCCATATCTAAAGCTTCACAATCAGAACATCAAATCAGAAACTTTTATTCATTTCTTGGGCATGACTTTCTACCAGAAATTGAATTGGAAAATGCACATGGGGAATCTGATCTCTTCGTCTTACCGGAGGTTGGATCTATTGAAAACTTCAGCAATCAAGGAATTGGGATCTGACCGTCCAACTCTCTTAACGCTCTATAAAACACTAATTCGCTCAAAACTGGACTACGGCTCGATTGCATACTCCTCTGCAAATTAATCAGAATTGAAACAACTTGATAAAATACAAAATTCTACACTTCGTGTATCCTTTTGCACAACACCAATCGAAAGCCTTCACAGTGAAGCTGGCGAACCATCGCTATACGACAGAAGAACATTCCTAAACCTCGCATATAGTGCTAAGCTGAAAAGTTACCCAAGACATCCTACTCGAG
The DNA here is from genome assembly GCA_944452925.2 of Chrysolina oricalcia. Taxonomy (NCBI): domain Eukaryota; kingdom Metazoa; phylum Arthropoda; class Insecta; order Coleoptera; family Chrysomelidae; genus Chrysolina; species Chrysolina oricalcia. Next base: position 44,742,714 of record OX101809.2, on the reverse strand, counting down.
AGAATACCATACCTGGTAAATTTAGTCAGATATTCGAAAACATACCCAGTACAACCAAACCGTTCTACGAGAGGGTCAGAATGAACACCAACCAAATAGGTCTCAGTCTTCCTGAATCTTATCCCATTCAATTTAACACCCCTCCTCCTTGGACATTTACTAAGCCAAAATGTATCACCATCTCAGTCTACTCAATAAGTACACGACAAATCCAATATTCTTCTAGAACACACTCAGAATCATACTGAAGGGCCACGAAGAGTTTGTGAAACTATATACAGACGCGTCAAAAACTATCGGTGGAACACGAGCTTCATTCATAGGACCTAACGTTTCTTTACAGTTCAAACTCCCCAGCTCGAACTCAGTATTCACTAGGGAATTATATGGTATTTATCGTGCGATATTATTCATTACCTCATCGAATAACCAAAGCTTTCTCATTCTAACGGACTCACTCAGCTCACTCGAATCCATACAAGAAATATACCAAATATACCCCACAAACCAACTCGAAGTCAAAATAAAAACTAAACTCCACGAAGCAGAATCCAAGAACAAAACAATTGAATTCGTTTGGATACCATCACATATAGGAATGGTCGGTATCGAAGATGCAGACAAGAAAGCCAAAGAAGACATGAGAACCCTGAAATGGTATCTTTAGTAGCGACAACGATAAAAAAACTTCTCGGAAACAGCAGGACAGGACAAATGGCATAGATCCACCTCGAAACTTCGAGAAGTGAAAAGTTCAGTGAAACCGTGGCAACTATCACCCAAAAACAGGAGGGGACAAGTACTTCTTACTCTCCTGCGCCTTGGTCACACACGCTACACTTGAGAACAGACCAGAACCAACATGTGAAGCTTGCAACGTGAAGATCATCATCAAGCATCTCTTCGTCGAGTGCCCCTTACTCACCACACAGAGAACCTCCGCAATATCTCAGGCCCACTTTGTTCCATACTAGGACCAAAATGTGTGTTCAGTGAAGTTCTCGCCTTTCTATAGTCAATAAACATTATTAAAAAACTTTAAGTTTACTGTCTCCTACATTGTTTTAATACTGCTCACTAATGAACATTTAAGTTGATGCGATTTATTTAAATCATAAAAAATATATCCCAAGGATCATTGTTTTCATAGTCAAAGTCAACGCAGTATTTCACCCTATTTTTCTGGAAAAACCGAGTCAACTAGCTTCATTTCACTCTTTTATGTACATATTATGCACGAGTTTCAGTTACCCAGTTCTGGAAAATCAAACACTGAATCAGGATGAAGTAACAAAAGAGCTTTTGGATAACTTTGGTGACAGAAAATATGTTTTTCAATAAAAAATATCAGAAGTTGTATATTAGTAGAGACTGTTTTCAAATGGTATACGAACGTTGACAAAAGCTCTTCTGGAAATATTACGAATGCTTGATTACGTATCTGCCGCAGTTATTCACTGAACTCCGGTTGGATCCTCCAAAATTAGCATATGATTTGTAGTTGATTTGCCAAAGTAATAATTTTCTGCCACTTCATCTTGTTCAAAATGAAGCAAATCTTTGTGATAAACTAGATCAACGATCGTCCCCTTGGTGTGCTGATCGCATTACTAATTACTAGAGGTTCGCTGATGGTGGTGTTCCCCACGCAGGAATTATTGTATGGAAGAACACTAGTGGATTCGTGATATTGATACATTTAAATTCATAATTCTTGCTTGAAATTGGTGAAAATGAATGAGTTCGATTTAAGTATAACCATTATCAAAACTCATTTGAACCCTACTTCCTTGCCTTGTATTATGAGAACTTGAAACTTGTGTGTTGAAATCGAATTAATCAAAGTATAATACAAATTGAAGTCATAGAGCTACTTACAATTCGATCAAATAGTTACTTCTACAAGTGAAATAAATATTTATAAAGTGAAAACTTTGAGAATATTCTGGGGATTCAGTTGATCCCGTACTCTTACTGGATTCTTAAAAGCTCCTGAAATCTGGAAACTACATCGAACTAATTCTGGGCTTTTGAAGTTCATAAAGTTAGCAGCGTAAGTAAAATATTTGGCAAGCTACTGGTATACAATTTTCAGTTCGTTATCAGCTTTCAAACAAATTTAATAAATACCAAACTTCAGAATCCACGATAATACGAGAATGACTGCAGAAGGCCAGAGTATATACGGCAAGAATGTTTCAAAGATTTGTCAATAATTTTGGATATAGTAACATTCGTGAGTCAACGGATTTTATTCCATTGATACCCTGACATAAAGAGTAAGAAGAAGGACTACTTGAGATAGATTTCGAAGAAGACTCTGAAGGAGCTGAGGACCCTAACTATAAAAGAAAAATTCAAACATAACAGTAGTGCCTCATCTACCCCTTCAATTTCGATCAAAAATTTTTTCAAAGAGTCACAAGAAAATGAAGAGAGGGGAAATAAGAATCAGTAAAAGGAAAACCTGTGAAGAAGCTCAAGCTGCTCTTGAGGAAGATTTCTTAGAAGTATTTGAGACTGAAAAAGTAGGCGGAACGAGCAGAAGAAATTTAGTGAAAATGGATAAAACTATTAATAAAGTAAGATCATCTAGACGTATAAATAGTGATAGCCAAAAATTTGCCTGCTCATTGCTTACAAAAAACACCAAAGAGACTGTGAAAAAATAGATAAAATAAGCATAACATTTATGTCGGGGCGTAGCGCAGTAGTTAGAGCGTCTGACTCTGATTCGAAAGGTCCGGAGTTCGAGCCCCAGTTGCTGGGATTTGCTGGGATTTTTCAATTTAATTTGACATATCAAATTATTAAAATCACGTGGCTCGACCGTGGTGAGTCCTGCACGATTCACTATTTCGTTCCAATTAACAGTACTGCTCCCAAGGTGGCGTATGGAGTGAGTAACAAGGCCTATCCAGAACACACGGCTAATTACCCATAGCAGTCGATGCAAAAAGACCAAAGAAAAAAAGGAAAACATTTCTTTATTTGAACTAGACTTCATAATAAAACTGAAATGAAATACATGATGTTTAACTATTAATAGAAAAGTGTTACCTTCATTTTTAGGATTAGAGAAATTATGAATTATTCATAACTCAGTTCATTGAAGAACAAATCATAAATAATTATATGAGAGATTTTCAAATAAAAACTATTGAGAGAAATACGATTAGAGACATAACACGTTTCAATCGAATCTTTGAAAATGAGGACAAGGAAAGTATCAATATTTTTCATACTAACATCAGGAGTATTATTAAATATCTTGATGAATTGAAAATTCTACCTAATGAAATTGAAACAAGTTAAGAATTTATTGTTGTATCTGAAACTTGGCAAGTCGCATTATACTCTCTTTACAATATCAATAATAATTCTCACATTATTATCGAAGGAAAACTCAATGAAAATGACATTTACTCATAACATAATCAAAATAGGGGAAATGAGCGCATACAAATATTTGCAAAAATTAATGGAAGAGCTATTTTAAAAATAGCACTATACAGACATCCATCCACATGTATCCATGAATTCATGAGTGATCTGGGAAACTAAAGTGATAATTGTCCAAAAAACTCTGATTTCCATTTAATTGTTAAAGACACTAATATTCATATTTTAAAAGCACAACCTGATGATTATGTTTTATCAAACAAAAAGCACAAACTCATGAAGTAACGTCAGCAGTTATTGAAACTTGCATGACTGACAATTATTCTCAGTTTGTTCGCATATCTCATCATGAACCATCGAAAGACAACATCGATGAATGTTATTTCAATAAATAATTAGACAAAAATAAGTTCACTAAAGCATTGGCTGAAGAAAATTAGTCGAATATGTGTTCTACGGAAGATATTTATGATAAAACAAATAAATTCATACAAATATTCAAAGATCACATTGAAAAATGCACTAATAGTGTGAGAATCAGTAAGAAAGACAGAAAAAAGAAGTCATGGATGATGTCAGGAGTAGCAAGGTCAACAAACAGAAAAAATTGATTGTTTAAAGAAATGAAAAAATGCTCCACAGAAGAGAACAAAAAAGTCTACAAAAGAGACAGAAATAAAGTTAGTGACATTATTAAAGAAGCAGAAAAACATTATTATCAGCAAAAAATAATGACAAATAAACAAAATGCATCGGAACTTTGGAGATGTGTTGAGCAGATAACCAAAATGCAGACACGATAAAAGAAAAAATAAGAGTTATTAGATATACCATGAGCCTTCAGTTTAATAATGATTCAGACATAGCGAAAGTCTTCAACGAATATTTCTCAACTGTTGGCACAAAACTAGCAGACAGAATTAAGCAGAACAATACAATTGTTCCGGCGACATATACGACTTCAAGAAATTATTTTTTTTTTCAAGATACTAATGCTAATGAAGTGAAACAAATAAATTACACCCTGAAAGATAAAAAGGCTCTGGGTCCTGATTCTATCACAGCAGAATTACTCAAACTTGCATCCGATGTCATTTCAAATCCACTGAGTCATATTTTAAATCATTGCTTCATAGTTGGAAAAGTACCTAACGCCTTCAAAATTTCAATTATCGAACCAGTTTACAAAAGCGGAACTAAATTTGAAGTTTCCAACTATCGACCAATTTCTTTAATTTCCAATTTATCTAAGATATTTGAAAAAAATTTGAAATAGAGAATGATCATTTACCTGAGAAAATATCATCTGATGTCCGAAAACCAATATGGTTTCAGAGAAAATAGGTCGACAGAAGATGTCATAACTCATCTTACAACAAAGAGTAAAAAGCCTTCATTTTGTATATTCATTGATCTTGCTAAAGCATTCGATACTGTTAGCCATGAACAACTACTGTTGATGGTTCTTGATAACATTGGTTTCAGGGGGACATCATATGAACTACTTGAAAGTTATTTGATCAACCGCAAGCAGATGGTTCAAATTAATGATACAAGGAGCGACACAACCAATGTGGAATATGGAGTACCCCAAGGTACAGTTATTGGACCATAATTGTTTAATATATGTCTATATATGTTTTGAGTTTTGCCGACGATACAGCAATAATTTATAACAGCAATAGCTGGGAATCTTTGAAGGCAAAGGCAGAGCGAGATTTCAGAAAAATCTCACAATTTTTCTTCAATCGCATATGGACTATAAACTTCAGTAAGACCCATTTCATCCCATTCATATCGTATGCCAAATACTTACCGCAATACACGAAATTGGAAATTATCACCGAGTCAGAAACGGTGGAAAATGCTAGTTGCTCCCGTGTCAAATATTTAGGAGTTTACGTGGATAGACACTTGAAATGGGACAAACAAATTGAATTTGTTATAAAAAAATTACGATGCACACTTTTCGAATTTAAATATATGAATGACATACTTACAAAAGATCAGATGAAAACTCTATTTTGCACTCGTCGAGAGTCACTTAAGATATGGCATCATTGCTTGGGGAGCAGCTGCTAACAATTATGTACAGAGCCTAGAAAAGATTCAAGAATGGATATTGGAAATAATATATGGTGAGCCACGCAATTACCCAACCAATGACCTATTTGCAGAAAGTAATATGCCAGGATACGTTCTCTATTTACTTCTTCCGAAAGAGTCAAAAAATGGATTATTGAATTGCTAAGACATCAGACACACCATTTTGTAGATTGTAACAATTTGTATAATTTCTGAACGCATCCATGATTTCTTCATCTTCAAATGTGATACAGGGAGCGCCGAAGCGTTATTGCTTGGTATTTTTATGTTTTCGTATAAATGTGTATAAGGGTGTGTTTGTATGTGTATTTTAATAATGCTTAAATGAGTTGTACATGAAAACTCTTTGTCAAGATCATCATGTCATGATATAATGAAATGAGCAAATTTATGTCTGAAAACCTCATTGATTATTGTCATTTTTATATGCGCTGTTGAATTTATTGTCACTTAATGAACTGTTTTATATTCATATCTATATCTTCTATATATTTTTTGTTCTATATTTTTATTTCTTTCTATTTTTATTTACTCACCTGTCAATCAAATTAATAACTTGAAGATCATTGTATTATAATGAGGATAATTACCACTTTCAGGGACTTTCCTTTAGTGGCTTCTGATTTGTTTACTGTGCCTTGATCTAAAATTATTTTTGATGTTGTATTATTATGTTGTATAATAATAATTAATTAATTAATTAATTAATTAATTAATTATTATTATTATTTTTATGTAAGGAATATACCAGTCAGGCCCTGTCTCCGGTGCTCCGATACATCCGGAGGGCGCGCTAGCGTCGTTAACCCCAATAACCACTCCCTACGTCCGTAGGGAAAGTGACTATTGGGTCTGAGAATCGTGTGCCCTGAGTAGACTGAGCGAACCAAGGATAACTGCCTTCTGCATTCGTGCTGCTAAGATTTATGCCATATTGCGGCAAGCCGCTATTATCTTCAAGTTAGAGAGCAGTGTGTCCATCGTTCCACCAAGGACTAGTATAATCAGAACCACCATTTTGACAGAATGGTCCGGATACAACCTGCGGAGTTCAAAGAGAAGATCTCGATTTTGAGTCCGTTTTTCATCCTCTTTTCGAACGATATTCATTTCGCCTGGAGAGGAAAACTCCATGACGAATATCGTTCTACTTTGGTGGACGAGGAGGACAACATCAGGCTTATTGGCTTGTATTTGCCTGAGGGTGGGGAATAAGTAGTTTCAATAGATTCGGCACCTCTCATTCTCCACCACGGACTTAATATCCCCTAGAACATAAGGCAGCACCAGTGTCTCGTCTATACCGTACAAGTGTCGTAGATGGTAGTACAACACTCGTAGCGCCGCGTTATGCCTGTGGATATAGGCTGAGACCGCATAAGATGGGCATGCTGATAGCAAATGCATTACGGTCTCAGGTGCCCCACGACATGCCCTGCATCGGTTGTCAGGGACATCTATACCCATCACGCGACTACGGTAGACAAGGGTGTTGAAGACACCATCCTGGCTGGCCATTATGAATCCCTCGGTCTCCGACTTAAGGTCACTCGACCTGAGGAAAGCAAAGGTCAAGCCTTTGGATAAGCCAAGGTCTTCGATGTTGTGAAAGAAGACTTATGGCTTATCCATATGTAGCTGTAGCAGGACCTCTGTCTCCGCAGCTTTATTATTATTATTATTATCATTTTTTTTTCCTCAAGAGTGTACCAGTCGGGCCCTGTCTCCGATGCTCCGACCCATCCGGAGGACGCGCTGGTGTCGTTTACCTCAATAACCACTCCCAAGGTCCGTAAGGTGAGTGATTATTGGGTCCGAGAGTCATGTGCTCTGAGCAGACGAAGTGAATCAAGGATGACGGCCTTCTACATTCGAGCGGCTAAGATTTGTGCCATATTACGGCAGGCCGGTATTAACTTCAAATTAGAGAGCAGTGTGTCCATCACTCCAACAAGTACTCCTATAATCAGAACCACCATTTTGACAGAATGGTCCGGATTCAACCTGCGGACTTCAAAGAGATGATCTCGATATCCATTTTTCCTCTTCTTTCCGAAAGATATTCATCTCGCCTGGAGCGGAAAACTCCACGACGAAAATCGTTTAACTTTGATGGTCGAGGAGGACAACATCAGGCTTATTGGCTTGTATTTGCCTAAGGGTGGGGAATGAGTAGTTCCAATAGATTCGGAACCTCTCATTCTCAACTACGAATTCAATATCTCCTGGAACATAAGGCATCACTGGTGTCTCGTCTATACCGTACGATTGTCTTAGATGGTAGTACAACACTCGTAGCGCCACGTTATGCCTGTGGATATAGGCTGAGACCGCATAAGCTGGGCATGCTGATAGCAAATGCATTACGGTCTCAGGTGCCCCACGACATGCCCTGCATCGGGTGTCAGGGACGTCTATACCCATCACGCGACTACGGTAGACAAGGGTGTTGAAGACACCATCCTGGCAGGCCATTATGAATTCCTTGGTCTCCGACTTTAGCTCACTCGACCTGAGGAAGGCAAAGGTCAAGCTTTTGGATAAGCCAAGGTCTTCGATGTTGTTGAAGTAGACACCGTGGATTGGCTTACCCGTATGCAGCTAAAGGAGGACCTCTGTCTCCGCAACTTTGATGTGAGCTTTAAGCTGAACGGGTCCCAACTTGGTGACAGAGTTTGGGTTAGCCCGTTCAGTGTCTAATACGAGACCAAGTTCATCGGCTGCACGGGTTGCTGCATTAAAGGGAAATGCTCCAATCCCTGCTTTTTCATGGTCGCGGACCATGCAGAGAAGGGGATCTGAACTCCTGATGACTTTACAGGCCCCATCCAACACCATTCTGTTATGCAGAAACTCCAAACTCAAAAGTCCACGGACACCCCGTTGTCTATTATTATTATTATTATTATTATTATTATTATTATTATTATTATTATTATTATTATTATTATTATTATTATTATTATTATTATTATTATTATTATTATTATTATTATTATTATTATTATTATTATTATTATTATTATTATTATTATTATTATTATTTTTTCCGTTAGGAATGTACCAGTCAGGCCCTGTCTCCGGTGCTCCGATACATCCGGAGGGCGCGCTGGTGTCGTTAACCCCAATAACCACTCCCTACGTCCGTAGGGTGAGTGACTATTGGGTCCGAGAATCATGTGCCCTGAGTAGACGGAGTGAACCAAGGATAACGGCCTTCTGCATTCGCGCTGCTAAGATTTCTGCCATATTACGGCAAGCAGGTATTATCCTCAAGTTGGAGAGCAGTGTGTCCATCATTCCACCAAGGACTCCTATGATCAGAACCACCATTTTGACAGAATGGTCCGGATATAACCTGCGGAGTTCAAAGAGAAGATCTCGATATTTAGTCCGTTTTTCCTCCTCTTTTCGAACGATATTCATTTCGCCTGGAGCGGAAAACTCCATGACGAATATCGTTCTACTTTGGTGGTCGAGGAGGACAACATCAGGCTTATTGGCTTGTATTTGCCTGAGGGTGGGGAATGAGTAGTTCCAATAGATCCGGCACCTCTCATTCTCCACCACGGACTCAATATCCCCCGGAACATAAGGCAACACCGGTGTCTCGTCTATACCGTACGAGTGTCGTAGATGGTAGTATAACACTCGTAGCGCCGCGTTATGCCTGTGGATATAGGCTGAGACCGCATAAGATGGGCATGCTGATAGCAAATGCATTACGGTCTCAGGTGCCCCACGACATGCCCTGCATCGGGTGTCAGGGACGTCTATACCCATCACGCGACTACGGTAGACGAGGGTGTTGAAGACACCATCCTGGCAGGCCATTATGAATCCCTCGGTCTCCGACTTTAGCTCACTCGACCTGAGGAAAGCAAAGGTCAAGCTTTTGGATAAGCCAAGGTCTTCGATGTTGTGAAAGAAGACGCCATGCATTGGCTTATCCATATGTAGCTGTAGCAGGACCTCTGTCTCCGCAGCTTTGATGTGAGCTTTTTGCTGAACGGGTCCCAACTCGGTGACAGAGTTTGGGTTAGCCCGTTCAGTGTCGAATACGAGACCGAGTTCATCGGCCGCACGGGTTGCTGCCTTAAAAAGAAATGCTCCAATCCCTGCTTTTTCATGGTCGCGGACCATGCAGAGAAGGGGATCTGAACTCCGGATGACTTTACAGGCCCCATCCAGAACCATTCTGTTATGCAGACACTCCAAACTCAATAGTCCACGGCCTCCCCGTGTCTGGAAAAGTATAACCGTGGAACGGACGATTTAGGATGCAAGCTCCTATTGAGATGCATCATTTTGCGAGTTTTAACGTCGAGTTGTCGCAGCTCTTCCTTAGTCCACTTCATTACTCCGAAAGAGTAAAGAAGGATCGGAACGGCAAGCATATTGGTTGCAGCAACTTTGTTCTTCCCCGACAGTTCTGATGACCAGATCTGTCGGAGTTTATGCTGATACTTGCCGCGGAGAGAGTTCTCAACTGTGAATACCTCTTGGGAGTTGCGTTGCTCCATCCCTAGGTAAGTATACGTCTCTCCGGCATCCAGATGATGTAGGATGCTTCCGTCTACGAGCTGGACATCCTCTCCGTATTCCTCGCATCGTCCTCTTTTAAGATGAACCGTGGCACATTTGTCGATCCCAAATTCCATTCCGATAGCATGCGTGTACTCTTCCACCACCCTAAGGGACTGATGTAGGTCCCTTTCTCCAGAGGCATATAATTTTAGGTCATCCATGTAGAACAAATGGGTGACTTTATGCCTCCGGTTGCTGGGGGTGCCGCAGTTGTACCCACGGGTATTCCTGAGTACAACGGACAATGGCAATAGTGAGATGCAGAAGAGAAGTGGGCTGAGGGAGTCTCCCTGAAACACGCCTCTTCTAATGATGACCTGCTCTGTTTGGACTGTGTCTCTACCAGATCTTATGGTGAAGCGAGACCTCCAGAGTGGCATCAGTTGTCCAATACATCCCACTATTTGATCGGGTACCTCAAGACATCTGAGCAAATGCATGATTAACTCATGCGATGTTGTATCAAATGCCTTGCGGTAATCGATCCAGGCCATCGAAAGGTTACGCTTATACTGCACGGAGTCCTGCGTGATACATCTATCGATGTGCAGGTTCTCCTTGCAGCCGGCGACCCCTTTCTTTGACCCTCTTTGCTAATATATCCGTTCGTACACCGGATCAACTGCGGAGAGAATGCGCGTGTATAAGATGCGTGTAAACAACTTATAACACGCATTCAAGCAAGTTATCGGCCTGTAATTCTTTGGATCAGACAAATCTCCGTTTTTGGGGGTGAGCACGGTTCGCCCCTCGACAAACCACTCCGGAATCTGCTGCTCCCCATCTAGCCATGAGTTGAAAACTCTGGCCAGATGGCGGTGGGTTGTTGGAAACTTTTTCCACCAATAGTTATTTAACCCATCTGGGCCTGGAGCAGCGAAATTCTTAGAACCTTTTAGGGCCCTTCGAACTTCTTCCATGGTTATCGGATTGCGCAGATCATTGTGCTCATGCTGCCGAAGCGTCCTGCAGTAAGCTTCGAACTGCGCTAGGGCTGGAGTGTCTACATTGAGTGGTTGCGAAAACTCATAGATGTTCTTCCAGAAGGTTTCTACCCGATCAGCAGCCGGCGGGTTATCGACAACACGTGGAGGCTCTTGGAATAAGCGAGAAGGTTTATCGCGGAACTTCATGTTTTCCGCGATACTTCTCGCCCGCCTCACTAGTGACTTCTTTGCAGCCACTAGCATTCGTATCCTATCAAGACAGTGCTGTTTTATGGTAAACAGCACATTCAATGTGTGGTGAGCTCGTCTCAGCTTTGCAGCAATTCGCCGCACTGCCGGCGTAAAAGGCCTATTGGCCGACATGTAGTCCACCACACACTGGATACGAGAGGCGTGTTGTCTCGCCGACTTGATCTTAGCTTCCATCTTGTGAACGCGTCGCTCATGCCTCCCAACAAGAGCGGTGGTTCTCCTCCTCTCCGTCTGGGATAGAGCACGAGCGGCGTCGTACACGACAGAATTGATCTGCCAGATAGTAGCCTCTTCTGAAAGAACATCGCCAATCTCTGCATCCACTCGTGCCAGTTCTTGCGGCTTCAGGGGCTTCATATTGTGAAGCGCCCTGCGGGTTCTGATGTCCTCCATTGGTGGTATGATGCGAGCCTCCTCTACAGCCAGACCGACACGTGGCATATCTGCCACTTCTGCCACTTCGTTAATCGGCTGAGGAGGAGCTCTAACATATCCTCGAGCCCGGAGATAGGAAACATAATCTCTGAGATTTTGGGCGAAAACGGCGGCATGCTCTGGGTGTCTTTCACACCAGAGAGCATGCATCCTTGCCATGTATCCTCTCCGGGCGGGCTCACTGCTCTCGTAGATATACAGAAGTCCGTCTCTCAATTCGTCCGTCCACTCAAAGCGTCCGTTGTCATTGCGGTTGTCATTTGGCAAATCATCGTTGTTGGCCCCACCACCTTGCCTTTGACCCCTAATCCGAGGGGGTCGGTTGTGGGGGCCTCTTCCCCGATTGTTTGGAACCGAGTATTAGGGTTTACTGGGGGGTTAACCCAGTAAACCCACGGCCGACACCGGAGGGAAAGATGCCTTTTCCCTCCCGGATGCGCATGAGCTGCCGGTCCGATTTTGCATCCTTTGCTCGGGTAGGTGGTGTCGCAACTCACCACGGCCTTAGGTGTTGGTTATTATTATTATTATTATTATTATTATTATTATTATTATTATTATTATTATTATTATTATTATTATTATTATTATTATTATTATTATTATTATTATTATTATTATTATTATTATTATTATTATTATTATTATTATTATTATTATTATTATTATTATTATTATTATTATTATTATTATTATTATTATTATTATTATTATTATTATTATTATTATTATTATTATTATTATTATTATTATTATTATTATTATTATTATTATTATTATTATTATTATTATTATTATTATTATTATCATCTATTTTGAATTAAAATTCTCCAGTCGGACCCTGTCTTCGATGCTCCGATACATTCGGAGGGCGCGCTGGCAACATCATTACCCCAATAACCACTCCCCAAACTATGGGGTAAGCAGCTATTGGGTCCGGGAATCGTGTGCCCTGAGCAGACGTAATGAACCGAGGATGACAGCCTTCTGCATTCTTCCGGCTATGATTTCTGACATCTTTCTACATGCCGGTATGATTTTTAAGTTCGAGAGTAATGAATCCATCACACCGCCAAGGGACCCTATTATCAGAACAACCATTTTTACAGAATGGTCTGGATAGAGCCTGCGGAGTTCGAAGAGTAAATCTCGATATTTCGTCCGTTTCTCCTCCTCCTTTCGGACGATATTCGTTTCGCCAGGAGCCGAAAACTCAATGACGAATATCGTCTTACTTCCATGGTCGAGGAGTACTACATCAGGCTTATTGGTCTGTAATTGCCTGAGGGTGGGAAATGAGTAGTTCCAGTAGATCCGGCACTTCTCATTCTCCACCACGGACTCAATATTCCCCGGAGCGTAAGGCAACACTGGTGTCTCGTCTATACCGTACGAGTGTCGTAGGTGGTAATATAACACTCGTAGAGCCGCGTTATGTCTGTGGATATACGCTGAGACCGCATATGCTGGACATGCTGACAGCAAATGCATAATGGTCTCAGGCGCCTGACGGCAGGCCCTGCATCTAATATCAGGGACCTCTATACCCATCACGTGGCTTCGGTAGACCAAGGTGTTGAAGACACCATCTTGGCAGGCCATTATGAATCCCTCGGTCTCCGACTTCAGCCCACTTGACCTAAGGAAGGCGTAGGTCAAGTTTTTGGATAAGCCAAGGTCTTCAACGTTTCTGAAGAAGACCCCATGCAAAGGCTTATCCCTATGCAGCTGCAGAAGAGCTGCATTTTCTGCGGCCTTTACATGGGCTTTTTGCCGAACGGGTGCCAACTCTGTGACAGAGTTCGGATCACGCCGTTTGGTGTCGAAACTGAGACCGAGTTCATCAGCCGCACGGGCAGCTGCCTTAAAGAGGAACGCTCCAATCCCTGCGTTTTCATGATCACGGACCATGCAGAGAAGGGGGTCCAAACTCCTGATTACTTTACATGCTCCATCCAATACCATTCTGTTGTGAAGACACTCCAAACTCAAAAGTCCTCGTCCTCCTTGTTGTCGGTGGAGATATAACCGAGGAACGGACGATTTGGGATGCAAGCTCCTGTATAGGTGCATCATCTTGCGAGTCTTCACGTCGAGTTGTCGCAGCTCCTTCTGAGTCCACTTCATTACTCCGAAGGAGTAGAGTAAGATCGGAACGGCAAGCATATTTGTGGCAGCAACTTTGTTCTTTCCCGACAGTTCTGATGACCAGATCTGTCGGAGTTTGTGCTGATACTTGCCGCGGAGAGAGTTTTTGACAGTTATAACTTCTTGAGAGTGGTGTTGTTCCACTCCCAAGTAGGTATACGTCTCTCCGGCACCCAGATGACGTAGGATGCTTCCGTTTATGAGCTGGACGTCTTCTCCGTAATCGTCGCATCGTCCTCTTTTGAGATGAACCGTTGCACATTTGTCGATCCCAAACTCCATGCCGATGGCCTGCGTATACTCCTCCACCACCCTCAAAGACTGACGTAGGTCCTTTTCACCTGAGGCATAAAGCTTAAGATCATCTATGTAGATTAGATGAGTCACCTTATGCCTCCGGTTGCTGGGGGTGCCGCAGTAGTATCCACGTGTTTTTCTGAGGGCAACGGACAATGGCAATAGTGAGATGCAAAAGAGAAGAGGGCTGAGAGAATCTCCCTGAAACACTCCCCTTCTGAAGATAACCTGATCTGTTTGGACTCTAGCTTGACCTGATGTTATAGTGAAGCGAGTCCTCCAGAGTGGCATCAGTTGTTCAATGCATCTCACTATTTGATCGGGTATCGCAAGGCATCGAAGAACGTGCATGATTAGCTCATGCGATGTCGTGTCAAATGCCTTGCGATAGTCGATCCAGGCCATCGAAAGGTTACGCTTATACTGCGTGGAGTCCTGCGTAATACATCTATCGATGAGCAGATTCTCCTTGCATCCAGCGACCCCTTTCTTTGACCCTCTTTGCTCATATATCCGTTCGTACACGTGTTCAACTGCGGTGAGTATTCGCATGTACAAAATGCGGGTGAACATCTTATAACATGCGTTCAGGCATGTTATCGGCCTGTAGTTTTTCGGTTCCGACAAATCTCCCGTTTTTGGGATCAGCACGGTTCGCCCCTCGACAAACCAACCGGGAATCTGCTGCTCACCATTCAACCATGAGTTGAAAACTCTGGCCAAATGTTGGTGGGTGCTGGGAAATTTTTTCCACCAGTAGTTCCCTAGTCCATCCGGACCTGGTGCAGCTGAGTTCTTCGAGCCCTCAAGGGCTCGTCGAACTTCTTCCGGGGTTATCGGGTCGCGCAGTTCATTGAGCTCTGGCTGTTGAAGCCTTCCGCAGAATCCTTCAAACTGCGCTAGGGCTGGAGTGTCTACATTCAGTGGTTGCGGATGTTCATAAATATCCTTCCAGAAGGTTTCTACCTGATCAGCGGTCGGCGGATTTTCTACAACACGCGGAGGCTTTTGGAATAATTGAGAAGGATTATCGCGGAATTTTGAGTTTTCCGCGATGCTCCTCAATCGCCTCACTAGTGACTTCTTTGCAGCCACTAGCATTCGTATCCTGTCAAGGCAGTGCTGTTTGGTAGTCAACAGCACTCCTTGATTCAGTGTGTGATGGGCTCTTCTTAATTTTGCCGCTATTCGGCGCACTGCTGGCGTGAAAAGCCTGTTGGCTGCCATATAGTCCATCACACATTTGATACGAGACGCGTGTTGTCTCGCCGACTTGATCTTGGCTTCCATCTTCTGTACTCGTCGCTCGTGCCTTTCAACCGACAAGAAGAAATTCCTTCTCTCCGTTTGGGTCAGCGACTGAGCGGCTCTGTACACAGCGCTGTTAATTTGCCAGATATCAGCCTCTTCTATTAGGACGTCCCGAACCTCCGCATTCACTTGGGCTAGTTGTTCTGGCTTCAGGTACTTTGGTACGTGAAGCACCCTACGTGTTCTGAAATTTTCCATTAGCGGTGCAATCAAAGGTTCCTCCTGTGCCAGACCAACTCGTGGTGGAACTGCCACTTCTGCCAGTTCGTTAGCCGGCTGAGGAGGGGCCCTGATATAGCCTCGAGCCCGAAGATGAGATACATAATCCCTGAGATTTTGTGCGGTGAAAGCGGCATGCTATGGGTGATTTTCGCACCACAGCGCATGCATTCTCGCCATGTATCCCCTTCGGGCGGGCTCACTACTCTCGTAAAAACGCAGAAGGTCATCCCTCAATTCATTAGTCCACTCAAAGCGTCCTTGTTCGTCGCGGTCGTCATAGGCAGGCAAATCCTCGTTTACGGCCCCTCCACCTTGCCTTTGACCCCTTATCCGAGGGGGTCGGTTGTGGGGGCCTCTTCCTCGTCTGTTTGGAACCCGAGTTTCTAGGTATACCGGGGGGTTAGCCTAGTATACCCACGGCCGACATTATTATTATTATTATTATTATTATTATTATTATTATTATTATTATTATTATTATTATCATTATTATTATTATTATTATTTTTTTCTCCTTAGGAGAGTACCAGTCAGGCCCTGTCTCCGGTGCTCCGACCCATCCGGAGGGCGCGCTGGTGTCGTTAACCCCAATAACCACTCCCTACGTCCGTAGGATGAGTGACTATTGGGCCCGAGAATCGTGTGCCCTGAGTAGATGGAGCGAACCAAGGATAACGGCCTTCTGCATTCGTGCTGCTAAGATTTCTGCCATATTACGGCAAGCAGGTATTATCTTCAAGTTAGAGAGCAGTGTGTCCATCATTCCACCAAGGACTCCAATAATCAGATCCACCATTTTGAAAAAATGGTCCGGATATAACCTGCGGAGTTCAAAGAGAAGATCTCGATATTTAGTCCATTTTTCTTCCTTTATTCGAACGATATTCATTTCGCCTGGAGCGGAAAACTCCATGACGAATATCATTCTACTTTGGTGGTCGAGGAGGACAACATCAGGCTTATTGGCTTGTATTTGCCAGAGGGTGGCGAATGAGTAGTTCCAATAGATTCGGCATCTCTCATTCTCTACCACGGACTCAATATCCCCCGGACCATAAGGCAACACCGGTGTCTCGTCTATACCGTACGAGTGTCGTATACCGTATGAGTGTAGTACAACACTCGTAGCGCCGCGGTATGCCTGTGGATATAGGCTGAGACCGCATAAGATGGGCATGCTGATAGCAAATGCATTACGGTCTCAGGTGCCCCACGACATGCCCTGCATCGGGTGTCAGGGACGTCTATACCCATCACGCGACTACGGTAGACAAGGGTGTTGAAGACACCATCCTGGTAGGCCATTATGAATCCCTCGGTCTCCGACTACAGCTCACTCGACCTGAGGAAGGCAAAGGTCATGCTTTTGGATAAGCCAAGGTCTTCGATGTTGTGGAAGAAGACACCATGCATTGGCTCATCCATATGTAGCTGTAGCAGGACCACTGTCTCCGCAGCTTTTATGTGAGCTTTTTGCTGAACGGGTCCCAACTCGGTGACATAGTTTGGGTTAGCTCGTTCAGTGTCGAATACGAGACCGAGTTCATCGGCCGCACGGGTTGCTGCCTTAAAAAGAAATGCTCCAATCCCTGCTTTTTCATGGTCGCGGACCATGCAGAGAAGGAGATCTGAACTTCTGATGACTTTACAGGCCCCATTCAGAACCATTCTGTTATGCAGACACTCCAAACTCAAAAGTCCACGGCCTTCCCGTTGTCTGGGAAAGTTTAACCGTGGAACGGACGATTTAGGATGCAAGCTCCTATCGAGATGCATCATTTTGCGAGTCTTAATGTCAAGTTGTCGCTGCTCTTCCTCAGTCCACTTCATCACTACGAAAGGGTGAAGATGGATCGGAACGGCAAGCATATTAGTTGCAGCAACTTTGTTCTTCCCCGACAGTTCTGATGACCAGATCTGTCAGAGTTTATGCTGATACTTGCCGCGGAGAGAGTTTTTAACAGCGAATACCTCTTGGGAGCGGCGTTGTTCCACCCTAAGGTAGGTATAAGTCTCTGCGGAATCCAGATGATGTAGGATGCTTCCGTCTACGAGCTAGACATTCTCTCCGTATTCCTCGCATCGTCCTCTTTTGAGATGAACCGTGGCACATTTGTCGATCCCAAATTCCATACCGATAGCATGCGTATATTCTTCCACCACCCTAAGGGACTGATGTAGGTCTCTTTCTCCAGAGGCATATAATTTCAGGTCATCCATGTAAAATAGATGGGTGACTTTATGCCTCCGGATGCTGGGGGTGCCGCAGTTGTACCCACGGGTATTCCTGAGTGCAACGGACAATGGCAATAGTGAAATGCAGAAGAGAAGAGGGCTAAGGGAGTCTCCCTGAAACACGCCTCTTCTAATGATGACCTGCTCTGTTTGGACTATGTCTCTACCAGATCTTATGGTGAAGCGAGTCCTCCAGAGCGGCATCAGTAGTCCAATGCATCCCACTCTTTGACCGGGTACCTCAAGGCATCTGAGCAAATGCATGATTAACTCATGTGGTGTTGTATCAAATGCATTGCGGTAATCGATCCAGGACATCGAAAGGTTACGCTTATACTGCACGGAGTCCTGCGTGATACATATATCGATGAGCAGGTTCTCCTTGCACCCGGCGACCCCTTTCTTTGATCCTTTTCGCTCATTTATCCGTTCATACACCGGATCAACTGCGGAGAGAATGCGCGTGTATAAGATGCGCGTAAACACCTTATAACACGCATTCAAGCATGTTATCGGCCTGTAATTCTTTGGATCAGACAAATCATCGTTTTTGGGGATGAGCACGGTTCGCCCCTCGACAAACCACTCCGGAATCTGCTGCTTCCCATTTAGCCATGGGTTGAAAACTCTATCCAGATGGCGGTGGGTTGTTGGAAACTTTTTCCACCAATAGTTATTCAACCCATCAGGGCCTGGAGCACCGAAACTCTTAGAGCTTTTTAGGGCTCCTCTTACTACTTCCGTGGTTATTGGAATGCGCAGATCATTGAGCTCAGGCTGCCGAAGCACCCTGCAAAATGCTTCGAATTGCGCTAGGGCTGGAGTATCTACGTTGAGTGGTTGCGGATACTCATATATTCTCTTCCAGAATGTTTCCACCCGATCTGCAGACGGGTTATTATTATTATTTTTTTTTCTCCTTAGGAGTGTACCAGTCAGGCCCTGTCTACGGTGCTCCGACCCATCAGGAGGGTGCGCTGGTGTCGTTAAGCCCAATAACCACTCCCTACGTTGTAGGGTGAGTGACTATTGGGTCCGAGAATCGTGTGCCCTGAGTAGACGGAGCGAACCAAGGATAACGGCCTTCTGCATTCTTGCTGCTAAGATTTCTGCCATATTACGGCAAGCCGGTATTATCTTCAAGTTGGAGAGCAGTGTGTCCATCATTCCACCGAGGACTTCTATAATCAGAACCACCATTTTGACAGAATGGTCCGGATATAACCTGCGGAGTTCAAAGAGAAGATCTCGATATTTAGTCCGTTTTTCCTCCTCTTTTCGAACGATATTCATTTCGCCTGGAGCGGAAAACTCCACGACGAATATCGTTCTACTTTGGTGGTCGAGGAGGACAACATCAGGCTTATTGGCTTGTATTTGCCTGAGGGTGGGGAATGAGTAGTTCCAATAGATTCGGCATCTCTCATTCTCCACCACGGACTCAATATCCCCCGGAACATAAGGCAACACCGGTGTCTCGTCTATACCGTACGAGTGTCGTAGATGGTAGTACAACACTCGTAGCACCGCGTTATGCCTGTGGATATATGCTGAGACCGCATAAGATGGGCATGCTGATAGCTAATGCATTACGGTCTCAGGTGCCCCACGACATGCCCTGCACCGGGTGTCAGGGACGTCTATACCCATCACGCGACTACGGTAGACCAGGATGTTGAAGACACCATTCTGGCAGGCCATTATGAATCCCTCGGTCTCCGACTTTAGCTCACTCGACCTGAGGAAGGTGAAGGTGGTTGATGTAGTTTCATTCGCTACTATACATATGAATGCTGGTGTTTCCCTGGGATCGATATCAGCAGAAACATTGCTTCTTCTTCACATCAAAGATTTGTTGAGAGCTACCTCATACCCAATGCACAACTTTGCGGATGATGGTACCCTTTATACCGCTTTCCCTTCGAAGTTACGATATCAGCCGGTGAAACTGGAAGAGAATGGGGAAGGAACGTGAACGATTTACGTATGGACCTAGCAAACATTCTAGAATGGAGATCCAACAACTTGGTAGAATTCAATTTGAATAAAACCCAAGCATGTCTCACCTCAAGAAACGCCGATCTCAAATCCATGACAAAAGCAATTGGCAATAATTCCACAAGAACACTTGTTTTCCTGTTTCGTGACAAGAACTTATTCACATCCCGTCAATTGATTGTTATTTATAAGGTACAGTTCCAACCTGTGTTGGAATACTGTTTCCATGAATGGAGTACAGAGCCTAAACACACACTAAAACTGTTCTGTTCTGAAAAGCTAATGAGTATGCTGAATTATCTGAAACACCTCAAAACATTTTGTAATCTGTCTTTGTTTTATGGACGAAATTTCATTAAGCGTTCCACCGTAAGCGGTACCGTTGAAATTGACCCGTTGCGCTGAGTCTTCACATCTCGTTGTCGTCACTATGGAGACATGCCAAAATTATCTTTTCCATGGCTAGTTCTTCCAACCATCGGCAGAGCTTTGGATCTCACTGCTTTGGGAGGTGCTCATGTCTGCAGTCTGCAGGTGTTTGAGTAGATCACCAATTTCCACCTACTTTTCCTCGGCTCTCACGATGTTCACCTAACAAGATTTTCCTCTTCGTGGAAACCACAACACAACAAAAATTGATGCGTACACACAGTCACAGCATTCAACTTGATTCTCACGAAAAGAAAAATCCTGTGATGGTCAAAGAACATCGTAAGAACCAACGAAAAGTAGGTAGAAATTGGTATTCTTCTTGAATTTCTGCAGCCTGTATGCCTCAGGGGACACCTTCGACGCAGTGAGTTCCAAAGATTTTCCGTTCATTGGAAGAACGAGCTTTGGAGAAGAGATGTACGGCATGTCTCCAATGTGACAACGAAGGGGTGTGAAGACTGACCTCAACAAGTCGGGTTCAATGGTACCTCTAAGGGTGAAACGATTGATGATATTCCATAAGAGCATCATCAATGAAAATATCTTTGAAACAGGCATATCGCAAATTTTTTTAGGTGTTCCAGAGAAGTGGGTGAAGTTGTGAGCTCAGCATCACCGACCAGACGAACACCTCTTTTTTGGACATAATCTTGAAGTTTCAGTGTGTGTTTAGGGGCTGCACTCCATATGAAATTGCTTTTGACACAAACAGAAAACCAAGTTTTTGAAAGGCACTTTTGGCAATGGACCTCACATGGCTTTATTCTTCAAGTCTCGCACAAACAGAGAATGGCTTTCGTGTGAAATCATAGATTAATCGAAAACCACTGATTTTACTGTGAATTCCTAATGAAAATGATTTGTTGATACAAAACATTTTATATGAATTACATAAATTTTTCTCGTATAACTCTCGAGACTGTACAGGCATGATGTTTATAGCTTCCGCATGGAAAGGTTCAGATCTTTCTCAGTGTTATGAACTGAATGCTGAATTTACGGGCTTCCGAATATGAACTAAATGAACTCTTTGTCAATGCATTTCGGTAACTATTTTGAATAAATTCCCAAAAGTACGTTTTCTTACAATACAAAGCAGAAAATCATGTATCAGGAACGCACTTTTCGCAGTGAACTTAACGTTTCCTTCCTGGAAAAAGTTTTGCTGATAGTATTAAACCAACTATGCAGAAATAAATTACTTCATTAGTATCTTGACAGGCTGTTTTTGTTGTTTATTCTGTGAACCGGCTGCACCCTTACGAACAACCGTCATACTTGTGCGAGCTAGGGTTGACAAGCGGACTATCGTTTCATGTGTCATCCCGAACACAGACGACAATTGAACTATAATGTCTGTCCAAGTTCGTCAGTTACCCAAGAAGTGGCCGTATGCAGGCAGCGGTGCTTGATTTCAGCCATTGACATCACCAAATCCAAAAATGTTGCTTGAGCTAATTTTTATTTCGAACCGCTCATGGTTTCCTCAGCTTCTGCCACACAGAGACCGTCGTATAGGCATATATCACCCTAGCAGATCTTGTGCTAGTATGCATAATAATTTCACTTTCCTACGTTGCTTGCTGTGATAGATTCCGAACTTCTGCAAAGCTTGTCAAAATTGAGATTTTTATAGTATAAAACTTATTTTGGAGGTGTTCGAGATTTGAGTAAGTGAGGGTGACTGAATGTTGAACAAGTGACAACCAGAGGAAGGCTGGCTGGTTTACAAAGATTGGCCATGCTCGGGGTCACTGGTGCTATTTCCATCACATCTACGATTAGACTGGAGATGATACTGCACCTCCCTCCTCTGCATTTGCACATTGCAGCGGAGTCGAAGATAGAAGCCTCTAGACTGAAGTGTCTGGTCAAATAACCTAGGCCACTCCAAAATTATGGATGTCGTAAAAATCGACGTATCTGAGATTCCTTAGGACAAATTTACTCCAGCCTACTCCGCTGATGGAACACAGACCACCATCATACAAGACAGGGAATTCACATCGAAGGCAATACCAACGCTGTCGAGAGAAAAAATCTGGTACACATATGGCTCTGAGGCAAGCAATGGAGTTGGGACTGAAATATACGGGGAGAGACCAAGACAAGACATTAGTCTAAGCCTCGGCAAGTCCCAATAATCCAAGCCAAAGTAATGGCTATTTTCGTTTGCAAAAGAGAGATTCTAAACATGGGCCCTATGAACCATCCCATAATCATTCTCTTCGACAGTCAGGTGACAATGAAGGCCCTGCAATCATGCAGGTTTTGTCCAAAACTAGTTTTCACAATTCACAAAAACCTCAGCGATCTAGGAGCACAGAGCAAGTTGAAACTTGTTTGAGTACTAGGTCACAGGGCATCCAAGGGAATGAGAGCGCAGATGCCCTAGCAAGAGCGAAGCAGCATCAACTCTCATCGGACTGGAACTAGCCTGCGGAATTTAATGGCTTTTTCAAGACCGTTCGAAATAACATAAAAAAGAGCTGAAGTAGCTGAGTATATAAAGTCTGTTGTTCTATTTTTAGGGATTGGTTGGAGTTTCGAAAATTCTCAAGGAGATAAAAATGACCTTGGATATATGAGGGATTGAATGACTAGGAAAGAACGGGTGTTAGTTCTAAGAAACCTTTATTGGCTTCCATTAGCAGGATTCCTTCAGATCCAGAGACATTGTCAGTTTTATTAGGACTCGAAAAAAATCGTTTTAATATTACGTTGGCGAATAGAAGTGATCTAAACATATAATTTTCAAATGGTTTCAAGTTTGGGTGCGGTTTTTCCAATGTTTGATTTCCAGCAAACATGTTAGCAGTGGGAATGGCTATGCTGGAAGTGCAATTTTATTCCACAGCTTTGACAAAAAATCAGAATTAATGGTACCTATTACTGTATTTCACAAATTTTGATCTATTTTGGTATCGTGGACCTCTGAGTTCATAACAGCTACATGAACAGTGTTTGTAAAATCAATGTATATCAGATGATGCTGTTCTTCTCCAATTTGTTATGAATGTCTCTCTGCACAGAATGATGATTTCAAATATTGTCTAGGCACCCTGTGTTCGGTCTCCAAAAAAAAAAATTGAAAAAAATACTGGCAAATACATGAGGACAACACCATTGATGAGTTTTAATCCCGTCAAAGATGTGGAGAAGTAGAAGTGCAGTACAATAAATATAATTATTGTGATGAGTACCTACTGGTAGTGCAGTGTTAGGCAAGATTCAGTTATTTCGATTCAATTGAATGTTATTGTAGGCCCCTTTGCAGTCATTTCTTTTTTTTATGCTTGACTTGAATTCCATGGTGAACTAAAGTTTCTATTGCACTATTATACGATGTATACTATAATTCGATCACTGAGTAAATGAGCTTCGACAGCTTCGACCTCCAACGTCTGGTGTGCAATTTGTCAAACTATACATAAAAAATGGGTTGCACTGCTTGTGGTTGATGCGTGTAAATGGCAGATCCCCCATTAGAAGCTGAATTGACGTTGGTTTGATATCCATACAAAGTATACAGCGAAAAATCTTATAATCAGAGATGGATCTAGGCTTCAGCTTCAACCTTTACGATAGACATATATTCAAAGAGCATCGCAAAGTAGTTCTTGTGGAGAACTTTGCCGAAAATATGACAGAAATAATCCAATAGTAGTAGCGGGCAGTAGTTGTTTCCTATTGTATACTTGCCTACGAATATTCCTAATCCATAATTTAAAGCAGAAAACTCGATTATTTGATATATTTTTCATAATTAGTTTAATGGTCTTCCGTAAAGTGGTATCAACATAACTTTCCCAAAAAAATAAAATGTTAAGTATATGACTAGGTCTATTGAAATAAAAATCTCCAGATCATCAATAAAATATTTGCTAATGGGATGGTGGAATCAATATACGATTCATGTGGACTGTGCAAACCTTTACAAATTATTCGAACGTGAAGGTTTTCACGAACAAATCCGATGGTGGCTCGAAAGTCAATGAGCCCTGAGGAAATCACGTATCTCTTTTTTCGCCAACTGAAAGCAAATGTTTTCACTTTCATATAGTTTTCCAGACTCGCTTTTCGAAGATGTACAACTCTTTTCTATTGAACACAGCACTGCCTTACGCCCGATCTGATTTAGATTCTCGATTGTCTTTACTCGTATTTACTTTGCTCAACCCTTTATTTGTTGTTCTATTCATCTGAGCTGAGTCGATTCAAAATTGACTTTGGCATGTCATTCATAATACAGCCTAGATTCATTGATGTTGAGTTACAATTATTCAGAGGAATTCGAAGGGATAATTCTCATTTTCAAATAGGAATTATAGTTAATAAGTTGAAAGTCACCGGTAAATAACATCACCATCCAAAATTATTTCTAGTAAAATTAACAGAGTATTCTCTTGTTTCAGTGATAAAAATAACTAACTAATGATATCAAGAGTTCTATGTTGTTCAGAGTCACCAGTGAATATCATCAATATACTTTCCAGCAAACACCTAACTGTCAAATTATGGCGGACATTGATTCCTGCAGTGCAGTTGTCATAGAAAATCATCATGCATGCGCAATCACTGTATTTCATGGTAAACAAGAATACAACAAGATCATCCTTGTGACAGCTTGAACACATTTGTTTTTGGAGGAATGTATTTAAAATATACATATCACCTCTGATGGTGAAAGGCCTCAGAGGTTTTGCTCGAGGTTTTCTCGGACAAAGCATATTCTGAGCTGATTCTTGTTCAATAATAATAATACATCTTCATTCTGAACCTAAGTTACATGAAAAGGCAGAGTATCGCTTAATGAAGGCGCTAATATCACTTATCTGTGGAGAAAGAAATAAACATTTTGTTTAAAAACAAATAACGAAGAGAACAGCATTCTAAGTGTATCCTACAAATGCATCATTACCATTTATATCGTTCCCTAAACTTGATTCCAATCAACTAGCATATAGTAAATTTTTCAATATATTCTTGAAATTGATTAGGGAGTAGCTATAAAAATCTGCTGGAAAATGATAGTAACAAATACTGGTATTTTATATATGAAGCTTCGTTTTAGCATAGAGGAGTACCTAGGAATTACTGAGACACCTCTTTGTTACGGGTAAGGAATTTGTTCAAATCCCCAAATCATTTGAAGTTATTGAATAAATGTACGGGATTTCTGGTAGGCAATATGAGCTAGAGTCGATAGACGAAGTTTTCTGAGTGTGCTGAGTTTCAATCTTCCAGCTTTAGATATTGAGTTAATGATCCTATCAAACTCTCTGATTCTAGAAGAGAATCGGAAACATTAATTCTGAATTTTTTTGTAGTGGATCGGATTCAAATTTGGTCTGCGCGGGGTCATATACCGAGTCACAATGTAAGATTCTGGAAATAATTAGAAATTCGCAAATACTCAATTTCAATTCCGAATTCAGGGATGCTTCATGGAGATAAAGTAGTCTCAGAATATCAATCAACAACTGGCATTTTAGACCTGTTACCCACCCAACTGTATTTTCATGCCCATCTTTAAATATTTACTCGTAGCGCCGCGTTATGCCTGTGGATATAGGCTGAGACCGCATAAGATGGGCATGCTGATAGCAAATGCATTACGGTCTCAGGTGCCCCACGACATGCCCTGCATCGGGTGTCAGGGACGTCTATACCCATCACGCGACTACGGTAGACGAGGGTGTTGAAGACACCATCCTGGCAGGCCATTATGAATCCCTCGGTCTCCGACTTTAGCTCACTCGACCTGAGGAAGGCAAAGGTCAAGCTTTTGGATAAGCCAAGGTCTTCGATGTTGTGAAAGAAGACGCCATGCATTGGCTTATCCATATGTAGCTGTAGCAGGACCTCTGTCTCCGCAGCTTTGATGTGAGCTTTTTGCTGAACGGGTCCCAACTCGGTGACAGAGTTTGGGTTAGCCCGTTCAGTGTCGAATACGAGACCGAGTTCATCGGCCGCACGGGTTGCTGCCTTAAAAAGAAATGCTCCAATCCCTGCTTTTTCATGGTCGCGGACCATGCAGAGAAGGGGATCTGAACTCCGGATGACTTTACAGGCCCCATCCAGAACCATTCTGTTATGCAGACACTCCAAACTCAATAGTCCACGGCCTCCCCGTGTCTGGAAAAGTATAACCGTGGAACGGACGATTTAGGATGCAAGCTCCTATTGAGATGCATCATTTTGCGAGTTTTAACGTCGAGTTGTCGCAGCTCTTCCTTAGTCCACTTCATTACTCCGAAAGAGTAAAGAAGGATCGGAACGGCAAGCATATTGGTTGCAGCAACTTTGTTCTTCCCCGACAGTTCTGATGACCAGATCTGTCGGAGTTTATGCTGATACTTGCCGCGGAGAGAGTTCTTAACTGTAAATACCTCTTGGGAGTTGCGTTGCTCCATCCCTAGGTAAGTATACGTCTCTCCGGCATCCAGATGATGTAGGATGCTTCCGTCTACGAGCTGGACATCCTCTCCGTATTCCTCGCATCGTCCTCTTTTAAGATGAACCGTGGCACATTTGTCGATCCCAAATTCCATTCCGATAGCATGCGTGTACTCTTCCACCACCCTAAGGGACTGATGTAGGTCCCTTTCTCCAGAGGCATATAATTTTAGGTCATCCATGTAGAACAAATGGGTGACTTTATGCCTCCGGTTGCTGGGGGTGCCGCAGTTGTACCCACGGGTATTCCTGAGTACAACGGACAATGGCAATAGTGAGATGCAGAAGAGAAGTGGGCTGAGGGAGTCTCCCTGAAACACGCCTCTTCTAATGATGACCTGCTCTGTTTGGACTGTGTCTCTACCAGATCTTATGGTGAAGCGAGACCTCCAGAGTGGCATCAGTTGTCCAATACATCCCACTATTTGATCGGGTACCTCAAGACATCTGAGCAAATGCATGATTAACTCATGCGATGTTGTATCAAATGCCTTGCGGTAATCGATCCAGGCCATCGAAAGGTTACGCTTATACTGCACGGAGTCCTGCGTGATACATCTATCGATGTGCAGGTTCTCCTTGCAGCCGGCGACCCCTTTCTTTGACCCTCTTTGCTAATATATCCGTTCGTACACCGGATCAACTGCGGAGAGAATGCGCGTGTATAAGATGCGTGTAAACAACTTATAACACGCATTCAAGCAAGTTATCGGCCTGTAATTCTTTGGATCAGACAAATCTCCGTTTTTGGGGGTGAGCACGGTTCGCCCCTCGACAAACCACTCCGGAATCTGCTGCTCCCCATCTAGCCATGAGTTGAAAACTCTGGCCAGATGGCGGTGGGTTGTTGGAAACTTTTTCCACCAATAGTTATTTAACCCATCTGGGCCTGGAGCAGCGAAATTCTTAGAACCTTTTAGGGCCCTTCGAACTTCTTCCATGGTTATCGGATTGCGCAGATCATTGTGCTCATGCTGCCGAAGCGTCCTGCAGTAAGCTTCGAACTGCGCTAGGGCTGGAGTGTCTACATTGAGTGGTTGCGAAAACTCATAGATGTTCTTCCAGAAGGTTTCTACCCGATCAGCAGCCGGCGGGTTATCGACAACACGTGGAGGCTCTTGGAATAAGCGAGAAGGTTTATCGCGGAACTTCATGTTTTCCGCGATACTTCTCGCCCGCCTCACTAGTGACTTCTTTGCAGCCACTAGCATTCGTATCCTATCAAGACAGTGCTGTTTTATGGTAAACAGCACATTCAATGTGTGGTGAGCTCGTCTCAGCTTTGCAGCAATTCGCCGCACTGCCGGCGTAAAAGGCCTATTGGCCGACATGTAGTCCACCACACACTGGATACGAGAGGCGTGTTGTCTCGCCGACTTGATCTTAGCTTCCATCTTGTGAACGCGTCGCTCATGCCTCCCAACAAGAGCGGTGGTTCTCCTCCTCTCCGTCTGGGATAGAGCACGAGCGGCGTCGTACACGACAGAATTGATCTGCCAGATGGTAGCCTCTTCTGAAAGAACATCGCCAATCTCTGCATCCACTCGTGCCAGTTCTTGCGGCTTCAGGGGCTTCATATTGTGAAGCGCCCTGCGGGTTCTGATGTCCTCCATTGGTGGTATGATGCGAGCCTCCTCTACAGCCAGACCGACACGTGGCATATCTGCCACTTCTGCCACTTCGTTAATCGGCTGAGGAGGAGCTCTAACATATCCTCGAGCCCGGAGATAGGAAACATAATCTCTGAGATTTTGGGCGAAAACGGCGGCATGCTCTGGGTGTCTTTCACACCAGAGAGCATGCATCCTTGCCATGTATCCTCTCCGGGCGGGCTCACTGCTCTCGTAGATATACAGAAGTCCGTCTCTCAATTCGTCCGTCCACTCAAAGCGTCCGTTGTCATTGCGGTTGTCATTTGGCAAATCATCGTTGTTGGCCCCACCACCTTGCCTTTGACCCCTAATCCGAGGGGGTCGGTTGTGGGGGCCTCTTCCCCGATTGTTTGGAACCGAGTATTAGGGTTTACTGGGGGGTTAACCCAGTAAACCCACGGCCGACACCGGAGGGAAAGATGCCTTTTCCCTCCTGGATGCGCATGAGCTGCCGGTCCGATTTTGCATCCTTTGCTCGGGTAGGTGGTGTCGCAACTCACCACGGCCTTAGGTGTTGGTTATTATTATTATTATTATTATTATTATTATTATTATTATTATTATTATTATTATTATTATTATTATTATTATTATTATTATTATTATTATTATTATTATTATTATTATTATTATTATTATTATTATTATTATTATTATTATTATTATTATTATTATTATTATTACTATTATTATTATTATTATTATTATTATTATTATTATTATTATTATTATTATTATTATTATTATTATTATTATTATTATTATTATTATTATTATTATCATCTATTTTGAATTAAAATTCTCCAGTCGGACCCTGTCTTCGATGCTCCGATACATTCGGAGGGCGCGCTGGCAACATCATTACCCCAATAACCACTCCCCAAACTATGGGGTAAGCAGCTATTGGGTCCGGGAATCGTGTGCCCTGAGCAGACGTAATGAACCGAGGATGACAGCCTTCTGCATTCTTCCGGCTATGATTTCTGACATCTTTCTACATGCCGGTATGATTTTTAAGTTCGAGAGTAATGAATCCATCACACCGCCAAGGGACCCTATTATCAGAACAACCATTTTTACAGAATGGTCTGGATAGAGCCTGCGGAGTTCGAAGAGTAAATCTCGATATTTCGTCCGTTTCTCCTCCTCCTTTCGGACGATATTCGTTTCGCCAGGAGCCGAAAACCCAATGACGAATATCGTCTTACTTCCATGGTCGAGGAGTACTACATCAGGCTTATTGGTCTGTAATTGCCTGAGGGTGGGAAATGAGTAGTTCCAGTAGATCCGGCACTTCTCATTCTCCACCACGGACTCAATATTCCCCGGAGCGTAAGGCAACACTGGTGTCTCGTCTATACCGTACGAGTGTCGTAGGTGGTAATATAACACTCGTAGAGCCGCGTTATGTCTGTGGATATACGCTGAGACCGCATATGCTGGACATGCTGACAGCAAATGCATAATGGTCTCAGGCGCCTGACGGCAGGCCCTGCATCTAATATCAGGGACCTCTATACCCATCACGTGGCTTCGGTAGACCAAGGTGTTGAAGACACCATCTTGGCAGGCCATTATGAATCCCTCGGTCTCCGACTTCAGCCCACTTGACCTAAGGAAGGCGTAGGTCAAGTTTTTGGATAAGCCAAGGTCTTCAACGTTTCTGAAGAAGACCCCATGCAAAGGCTTATCCCTATGCAGCTGCAGAAGAGCTGCATTTTCTGCGGCCTTTACATGGGCTTTTTGCCGAACGGGTGCCAACTCTGTGACAGAGTTCGGATCACGCCGTTTGGTGTCGAAACTGAGACCGAGTTCATCAGCCGCACGGGCAGCTGCCTTAAAGAGGAACGCTCCAATCCCTGCGTTTTCATGATCACGGACCATGCAGAGAAGGGGGTCCAAACTCCTGATTACTTTACATGCTCCATCCAATACCATTCTGTTGTGAAGACACTCCAAACTCAAAAGTCCTCGTCCTCCTTGTTGTCGGTGGAGATATAACCGAGGAACGGACGATTTGGGATGCAAGCTCCTGTATAGGTGCATCATCTTGCGAGTCTTCACGTCGAGTTGTCGCAGCTCCTTCTGAGTCCACTTCATTACTCCGAAGGAGTAGAGTAAGATCGGAACGGCAAGCATATTTGTGGCAGCAACTTTGTTCTTTCCCGACAGTTCTGATGACCAGATCTGTCGGAGTTTGTGCTGATACTTGCCGCGGAGAGAGTTTTTGACAGTTATAACTTCTTGAGAGTGGTGTTGTTCCACTCCCAAGTAGGTATACGTCTCTCCGGCACCCAGATGACGTAGGATGCTTCCGTTTATGAGCTGGACGTCTTCTCCGTAATCGTCGCATCGTCCTCTTTTGAGATGAACCGTTGCACATTTGTCGATCCCAAACTCCATGCCGATGGCCTGCGTATACTCCTCCACCACCCTCAAAGACTGACGTAGGTCCTTTTCACCTGAGGCATAAAGCTTAAGATCATCTATGTAGAATAGATGAGTCACCTTATGCCTCCGGTTGCTGGGGGTGCCGCAGTAGTATCCACGTGTTTTTCTGAGGGCAACGGACAATGGCAATAGTGAGATGCAAAAGAGAAGAGGGCTGAGAGAATCTCCCTGAAACACTCCCCTTCTGAAGATAACCTGATCTGTTTGGACTCTAGCTTGACCTGATGTTATAGTGAAGCGAGTCCTCCAGAGTGGCATCAGTTGTTCAATGCATCTCACTATTTGATCGGGTATCGCAAGGCATCGAAGAACGTGCATGATTAGCTCATGCGATGTCGTGTCAAATGCCTTGCGATAGTCGATCCAGGCCATCGAAAGGTTACGCTTATACTGCGTGGAGTCCTGCGTAATACATCTATCGATGAGCAGATTCTCCTTGCATCCAGCGACCCCTTTCTTTGACCCTCTTTGCTCATATATCCGTTCGTACACGTGTTCAACTGCGGTGAGTATTCGCATGTACAAAATGCGGGTGAACATCTTATAACATGCGTTCAGGCATGTTATCGGCCTGTAGTTTTTCGGTTCCGACAAATCTCCCGTTTTTGGGATCAGCACGGTTCGCCCCTCGACAAACCAACCGGGAATCCGCTGCTCACCATTCAACCATGAGTTGAAAACTCTGGCCAAATGTTGGTGGGTGCTGGGAAATTTTTTCCACCAGTAGTTCCCTAGTCCATCCGGACCTGGTGCAGCTGAGTTCTTCGAGCCCTCAAGGGCTCGTCGAACTTCTTCCGGGGTTATCGGGTCGCGCAGTTCATTGAGCTCTGGCTGTTGAAGCCTTCCGCAGAATCCTTCAAACTGCGCTAGGGCTGGAGTGTCTACATTCAGTGGTTGCGGATGTTCATAAATATCCTTCCAGAAGGTTTCTACCTGATCAGCGGTCGGCGGATTTTCTACAACACGCGGAGGCTTTTGGAATAATTGAAAAGGATTATCGCGGAATTTTGAGTTTTCCGCGATGCTCCTCAATCGCCTCACTAGTGACTTCTTTGCAGCCACTAGCATTCGTATCCTGTCAAGGCAGTGCTGTTTGGTAGTCAACAGCACTCCTTGATTCAGTGTGTGATGGGCTCTTCTTAATTTTGCCGCTATTCGGCGCACTGCTGGCGTGAAAAGCCTGTTGGCTGCCATATAGTCCATCACACATTTGATACGAGACGCGTGTTGTCTCGCCGACTTGATCTTGGCTTCCATCTTCTGTACTCGTCGCTCGTGCCTTTCAACCGACAAGAAGAAATTCCTTCTCTCCGTTTGGGTCAGCGACTGAGCGGCTCTGTACACAGCGCTGTTAATTTGCCAGATATCAGCCTCTTCTATTAGGACGTCCCGAACCTCCGCATTCACTTGGGCTAGTTGTTCTGGCTTCAGGTACTTTGGTACGTGAAGCACCCTACGTGTTCTGAAATTTTCCATTAGCGGTGCAATCAAAGGTTCCTCCTGTGCCAGACCAACTCGTGGTGGAACTGCCACTTCTGCCAGTTCGTTAGCCGGCTGAGGAGGGGCCCTGATATAGCCTCGAGCCCGAAGATGAGATACATAATCCCTGAGATTTTGTGCGGTGAAAGCGGCATGCTATGGGTGATTTTCGCACCACAGCGCATGCATTCTCGCCATGTATCCCCTTCGGGCGGGCTCACTACTCTCGTAAAAACGCAGAAGGTCATCCCTCAATTCATTAGTCCACTCAAAGCGTCCTTTTTCGTCGCGGTCGTCATAGGCAGGCAAATCCTCGTTTACGGCCCCTCCACCTTGCCTTTGACCCCTTATCCGAGGGGGTCGGTTGTGGGGGCCTCTTCCTCGTCTGTTTGGAACCCGAGTTTCTAGGTATACCGGGGGGTTAGCCTAGTATACCCACGGCCGACATTATTATTATTATTATTATTATTATTATTATTATTATTATTATTATTATTATTATTATTATTATTATTATTATTATTATTATTATTATTATTATTATCATTATTATTATTATTATTATTTTTTTCTCCTTAGGAGAGTACCAGTCAGGCCCTGTCTCCGGTGCTCCGACCCATCCGGAGGGCGCGCTGGTGTCGTTAACCCCAATAACCACTCCCTACGTCCGTAGGATGAGTGACTATTGGGCCCGAGAATCGTGTGCCCTGAGTAGATGGAGCGAACCAAGGATAACGGCCTTCTGCATTCGTGCTGCTAAGATTTCTGCCATATTACGGCAAGCAGGTATTATCTTCAAGTTAGAGAGCAGTGTGTCCATCATTCCACCAAGGACTCCAATAATCAGATCCACCATTTTGAAAAAATGGTCCGGATATAACCTGCGGAGTTCAAAGAGAAGATCTCGATATTTAGTCCATTTTTCTTCCTTTATTCGAACGATATTCATTTCGCCTGGAGCGGAAAACTCCATGACGAATATCATTCTACTTTGGTGGTCGAGGAGGACAACATCAGGCTTATTGGCTTGTATTTGCCAGAGGGTGGCGAATGAGTAGTTCCAATAGATTCGGCATCTCTCATTCTCTACCACGGACTCAATATCCCCCGGACCATAAGGCAACACCGGTGTCTCGTCTATACCGTACGAGTGTCGTATACCGTACGAGTGTAGTACAACACTCGTAGCGCCGCGGTATGCCTGTGGATATAGGCTGAGACCGCATAAGATGGGCATGCTGATAGCAAATGCATTACGGTCTCAGGTGCCCCACGACATGCCCTGCATCGGGTGTCAGGGACGTCTATACCCATCACGCGACTACGGTAGACAAGGGTGTTGAAGACACCATCCTGGTAGGCCATTATGAATCCCTCGGTCTCCGACTACAGCTCACTCGACCTGAGGAAGGCAAAGGTCATGCTTTTGGATAAGCCAAGGTCTTCGATGTTGTGGAAGAAGACACCATGCATTGGCTCATCCATATGTAGCTGTAGCAGGACCACTGTCTCCGCAGCTTTTATGTGAGCTTTTTGCTGAACGGGTCCCAACTCGGTGACATAGTTTGGGTTAGCCCGTTCAGTGTCGAATACGAGACCGAGTTCATCGGCCGCACGGGTTGCTGCCTTAAAAAGAAATGCTCCAATCCCTGCTTTTTCATGGTCGCGGACCATGCAGAGAAGGAGATCTGAACTTCTGATGACTTTACAGGCCCCATTCAGAACCATTCTGTTATGCAGACACTCCAAACTCAAAAGTCCACGGCCTTCCCGTTGTCTGGGAAAGTTTAACCGTGGAACGGACGATTTAGGATGCAAGCTCCTATCGAGATGCATCATTTTGCGAGTCTTAATGTCAAGTTGTCGCTGCTCTTCCTCAGTCCACTTCATCACTACGAAAGGGTGAAGATGGATCGGAACGGCAAGCATATTAGTTGCAGCAACTTTGTTCTTCCCCGACAGTTCTGATGACCAGATCTGTCAGAGTTTATGCTGATACTTGCCGCGGAGAGAGTTTTTAACAGCGAATACCTCTTGGGAGCGGCGTTGTTCCACCCTAAGGTAGGTATAAGTCTCTGCGGAATCCAGATGATGTAGGATGCTTCCGTCTACGAGCTAGACATTCTCTCCGTATTCCTCGCATCGTCCTCTTTTGAGATGAACCGTGGCACATTTGTCGATCCCAAATTCCATACCGATAGCATGCGTATATTCTTCCACCACCCTAAGGGACTGATGTAGGTCTCTTTCTCCAGAGGCATATAATTTCAGGTCATCCATGTAAAATAGATGGGTGACTTTATGCCTCCGGATGCTGGGGGTGCCGCAGTTGTACCCACGGGTATTCCTGAGTGCAACGGACAATGGCAATAGTGAAATGCAGAAGAGAAGAGGGCTAAGGGAGTCTCCCTGAAACACGCCTCTTCTAATGATGACCTGCTCTGTTTGGACTATGTCTCTACCAGATCTTATGGTGAAGCGAGTCCTCCAGAGCGGCATCAGTAGTCCAATGCATCCCACTCTTTGACCGGGTACCTCAAGGCATCTGAGCAAATGCATGATTAACTCATGTGGTGTTGTATCAAATGCATTGCGGTAATCGATCCAGGACATCGAAAGGTTACGCTTATACTGCACGGAGTCCTGCGTGATACATATATCGATGAGCAGGTTCTCCTTGCACCCGGCGACCCCTTTCTTTGATCCTTTTCGCTCATTTATCCGTTCATACACCGGATCAACTGCGGAGAGAATGCGCGTGTATAAGATGCGCGTAAACACCTTATAACACGCATTCAAGCATGTTATCGGCCTGTAATTCTTTGGATCAGACAAATCATCGTTTTTGGGGATGAGCACGGTTCGCCCCTCGACAAACCACTCCGGAATCTGCTGCTTCCCATTTAGCCATGGGTTGAAAACTCTATCCAGATGGCGGTGGGTTGTTGGAAACTTTTTCCACCAATAGTTATTCAACCCATCAGGGCCTGGAGCACCGAAACTCTTAGAGCTTTTTAGGGCTCCTCTTACTACTTCCGTGGTTATTGGAATGCGCAGATCATTGAGCTCAGGCTGCCGAAGCACCCTGCAAAATGCTTCGAATTGCGCTAGGGCTGGAGTATCTACGTTGAGTGGTTGCGGATACTCATATATTCTCTTCCAGAATGTTTCCACCCGATCTGCAGACGGGTTATTATTATTATTTTTTTTTCTCCTTAGGAGTGTACCAGTCAGGCCCTGTCTACGGTGCTCCGACCCATCAGGAGGGCGCGCTGGTGTCGTTAAGCCCAATAACCACTCCCTACGTTGTAGGGTGAGTGACTATTGGGTCCGAGAATCGTGTGCCCTGAGTAGACGGAGCGAACCAAGGATAACGGCCTTCTGCATTCTTGCTGCTAAGATTTCTGCCATATTACGGCAAGCCGGTATTATCTTCAAGTTGGAGAGCAGTGTGTCCATCATTCCACCGAGGACTTCTATAATCAGAACCACCATTTTGACAGAATGGTCCGGATATAACCTGCGGAGTTCAAAGAGAAGATCTCGATATTTAGTCCGTTTTTCCTCCTCTTTTCGAACGATATTCATTTCGCCTGGAGCGGAAAACTCCACGACGAATATCGTTCTACTTTGGTGGTCGAGGAGGACAACATCAGGCTTATTGGCTTGTATTTGCCTGAGGGTGGGGAATGAGTAGTTCCAATAGATTCGGCATCTCTCATTCTCCACCACGGACTCAATATCCCCCGGAACATAAGGCAACACCGGTGTCTCGTCTATACCGTACGAGTGTCGTAGATGGTAGTACAACACTCGTAGCACCGCGTTATGCCTGTGGATATATGCTGAGACCGCATAAGATGGGCATGCTGATAGCTAATGCATTACGGTCTCAGGTGCCCCACGACATGCCCTGCACCGGGTGTCAGGGACGTCTATACCCATCACGCGACTACGGTAGACCAGGATGTTGAAGACACCATTCTGGCAGGCCATTATGAATCCCTCGGTCTCCGACTTTAGCTCACTCGACCTGAGGAAGGTGAAGGTGGTTGATGTAGTTTCATTCGCTACTATACATATGAATGCTGGTGTTTCCCTGGGATCGATATCAGCAGAAACATTGCTTCTTCTTCACATCAAAGATTTGTTGAGAGCTACCTCATACCCAATGCACAACTTTGCGGATGATGGTACCCTTTATACCGCTTTCCCTTCGAAGTTACGATATCAGCCGGTGAAACTGGAAGAGAATGGGGAAGGAACGTGAACGATTTACGTATGGACCTAGCAAACATTCTAGAATGGAGATCCAACAACTTGGTAGAATTCAATTTGAATAAAACCCAAGCATGTCTCACCTCAAGAAACGCCGATCTCAAATCCATGACAAAAGCAATTGGCAATAATTCCACAAGAACACTTGTTTTCCTGTTTCGTGACAAGAACTTATTCACATCCCGTCAATTGATTGTTATTTATAAGGTACAGTTCCAACCTGTGTTGGAATACTGTTTCCATGAATGGAGTACAGAGCCTAAACACACACTAAAACTGTTCTGTTCTGAAAAGCTAATGAGTATGCTGAATTATCTGAAACACCTCAAAACATTTTGTAATCTGTCTTTGTTTTATGGACGAAATTTCATTAAGCGTTCCACCGTAAGCGGTACCGTTGAAATTGACCCGTTGCGCTGAGTCTTCACATCTCGTTGTCGTCACTATGGAGACATGCCAAAATTATCTTTTCCATGGCTAGTTCTTCCAACCATCGGCAGAGCTTTGGATCTCACTGCTTTGGGAGGTGCTCATGTCTGCAGTCTGCAGGTGTTTGAGTAGATCACCAATTTCCACCTACTTTTCCTCGGCTCTCACGATGTTCACCTAACAAGATTTTCCTCTTCGTGGAAACCACAACACAACAAAAATTGATGCGTACACACAGTCACAGCATTCAACTTGATTCTCACGAAAAGAAAAATCCTGTGATGGTCAAAGAACATCGTAAGAACCAACGAAAAGTAGGTAGAAATTGGTATTCTTCTTGAATTTCTGCAGCCTGTATGCCTCAGGGGACACCTTCGACGCGGTGAGTTCCAAAGATTTTCCGTTCATTGGAAGAACGAGCTTTGGAGAAGAGATGTACGGCATGTCTCCAATGTGACAACGAAGGGGTGTGAAGACTGACCTCAACAAGTCGGGTTCAATGGTACCTCTAAGGGTGAAACGATTGATGATATTCCATAAGAGCATCATCAATGAAAATATCTTTGAAACAGGCATATCGCAAATTTTTTTAGGTGTTCCAGAGAAGTGGGTGAAGTTGTGAGCTCAGCATCACCGACCAGACGAACACCTCTTTTTTGGACATAATCTTGAAGTTTCAGTGTGTGTTTAGGGGCTGCACTCCATATGAAATTGCTTTTGACACAAACAGAAAACCAAGTTTTTGAAAGGCACTTTTGGCAATGGACCTCACATGGCTTTATTCTTCAAGTCTCGCACAAACAGAGAATGGCTTTCGTGTGAAATCATAGATTAATCGAAAACCACTGATTTTACTGTGAATTCCTAATGAAAATGATTTGTTGATACAAAACATTTTATATGAATTACATAAATTTTTCTCGTATAACTCTCGAGACTGTACAGGCATGATGTTTATAGCTTCCGCATGGAAAGGTTCAGATCTTTCTCAGTGTTATGAACTGAATGCTGAATTTACGGGCTTCCGAATATGAACTAAATGAACTCTTTGTCAATGCATTTCGGTAACTATTTTGAATAAATTCCCAAAAGTACGTTTTCTTACAATACAAAGCAGAAAATCATGTATCAGGAACGCACTTTTCGCAGTGAACTTAACGTTTCCTTCCTGGAAAAAGTTTTGCTGATAGTATTAAACCAACTATGCAGAAATAAATTACTTCATTAGTATCTTGACAGGCTGTTTTTGTTGTTTATTCTGTGAACCGGCTGCACCCTTACGAACAACCGTCATACTTGTGCGAGCTAGGGTTGACAAGCGGACTATCGTTTCATGTGTCATCCCGAACACAGACGACAATTGAACTATAATGTCTGTCCAAGTTCGTCAGTTACCCAAGAAGTGGCCGTATGCAGGCAGCGGTGCTTGATTTCAGCCATTGACATCACCAAATCCAAAAATGTTGATTGAGCTAATTTTTATTTCGAACCGCTCATGGTTTCCTCAGCTTCTGCCACACAGAGACCGTCGTATAGGCATATATCACCCTAGCAGATCTTGTGCTAGTATGCATAATAATTTCACTTTCCTACGTTGCTTGCTGTGATAGATTCCGAACTTCTGCAAAGCTTGTCAAAATTGAGATTTTTATAGTATAAAACTTATTTTGGAGGTGTTCGAGATTTGAGTAAGTGAGGGTGACTGAATGTTGAACAAGTGACAACCAGAGGAAGGCTGGCTGGTTTACAAAGATTGGCCATGCTCGGGGTCACTGGTGCTATTTCCATCACATCTACGATTAGACTGGAGATGATACTGCACCTCCCTCCTCTGCATTTGCACATTGCAGCGGAGTCGAAGATAGAAGCCTCTAGACTGAAGTGTCTGGGCAAATAACCTAGGCCACTCTAAAATTATGGATGTCGTAAAAATCGACGTATCTGAGATTCCTTAGGACAAATTTACTCCAGCCTACTCCGCTGATGGAACACAGACCACCATCATACAAGACAGGGAATTCACATCGAAGGCAATACCAACGCTGTCGAGAGAAAAAATCTGGTACACATATGGCTCTGAGGCAAGCAATGGAGTTGGGACTGAAATATACGGGGAGAGACCAAGACAAGACATTAGTCTAAGCCTCGGCAAGTCCCAATAATCCAAGCCAAAGTAATGGCTATTTTCGTTTGCAAAAGAGAGATTCTAAACATGGGCCCTATGAACCATCCCATAATCATTCTCTTCGACAGTCAGGTGACAATGAAGGCCCTGCAATCATGCAGGTTTTGTCCAAAACTAGTTTTCACGATTCACAAAAACCTCAGCGATCTAGGAGCACAGAGCAAGTTGAAACTTGTTTGAGTACTAGGTCACAGGGCATCCAAGGGAATGAGAGCGCAGATGCCCTAGCAAGAGCGAAGCAGCATCAACTCTCATCGGACTGGAACTAGCCTGCGGAATTTAATGGCTTTTTCAAGACCGTTCGAAATAACATAAAAAAGAGCTGAAGTAGCTGAGTATATAAAGTCTGTTGTTCTATTTTTAGGGATTGGTTGGAGTTTCGAAAATTCTCAAGGAGATAAAAATGACCTTGGATATATGAGGGATTGAATGACTAGGAAAGAACGGGTGTTAGTTCTAAGAAACCTTTATTGGCTTCCATTAGCAGGATTCCTTCAGATCCAGAGACATTGTCAGTTTTATTAGGACTCGAAAAAAATCGTTTTAATATTACGTTGGCGAATAGAAGTGATCTAAACATATAATTTTCAAATGGTTTCAAGTTTGGGTGCGGTTTTTCCAATGTTTGATTTCCAGCAAACATGTTAGCAGTGGGAATGGCTATGCTGGAAGTGCAATTTTATTCCACAGCTTTGACAAAAAATCAGAATTAATGGTACCTATTACTGTATTTCACAAATTTTGATCTATTTTGGTATCGTGGACCTCTGAGTTCATAACAGCTACATGAACAGTGTTTGTAAAATCAATGTATATCAGATGATGCTGTTCTTGTCCAATTTGTTATGAATGTCTCTCTGCACAGAATGATGATTTCAAATATTGTCTAGGCACCCTGTGTTTGGTCTCCAAAAAAAAAAATTGAAAAAAATACTGGCAAATACATGAGGACAACACCATTGATGAGTTTTAATCCCGTCAAAGATGTGGAGAAGTAGAAGTGCAGTACAATAAATATAATTATTGTGATGAGTACCTACTGGTAGTGCAGTGTTAGGCAAGATTCAGTTATTTCGATTCAATTGAATGTTATTGTAGGCCCCTTTGCAGTCATTTCTTTTTTTTATGCTTGACTTGAATTCCATGGTGAACTAAAGTTTCTATTGCACTATTATACGATGTATACTATAATACGATCACTGAGTAAATGAGCTTCGACAGCTTCGACCTCCAACGTCTGGTGTGCAATTTGTCAAACTATACATAAAAAATGGGTTGCACTGCTTGTGGTTGATGCGTGTAAATGGCAGATCCCCCATTAGAAGCTGAATTGACGTTGGTTTGATATCCATACAAAGTATA
The DNA here is from genome assembly GCA_944452925.2 of Chrysolina oricalcia. Classification (NCBI taxonomy): domain Eukaryota; kingdom Metazoa; phylum Arthropoda; class Insecta; order Coleoptera; family Chrysomelidae; genus Chrysolina; species Chrysolina oricalcia. Next base: position 44,702,047 of record OX101809.2, on the reverse strand, counting down.
CAGCGAAAAATCTTATAATCAGAGATGGATCTAGGCTTCAGCTTCAACCTTTACGATAGACATATATTCAAAGAGCATCGCAAAGTAGTTCTTGTGGAGAACTTTGCCGAAAATATGACAGAAATAATCCAATAGTAGTAGCGGGCAGTAGTTGTTTCCTATTGTATACTTGCCTACGAATATTCCTAATCCATAATTTAAAGCAGAAAACTCGATTATTTGATATATTTTTCATAATTAGTTTAATGGTCTTCCGTAAAGTGGTATCAACATAACTTTCCCAAAAAAATAAAATGTTAAGTATATGACTAGGTCTATTGAAATAAAAATCTCCAGATCATCAATAAAATATTTGCTAATGGGATGGTGGAATCAATATACGATTCATGTGGACTGTGCAAACCTTTACAAATTATTCGAACGTGAAGGTTTTCACGAACAAATCCGATGGTGGCTCGAAAGTCAATGAGCCCTGAGGAAATCACGTATCTCTTTTTTCGCCAACTGAAAGCAAATGTTTTCACTTTCATATAGTTTTCCAGACTCGCTTTTCGAAGATGTACAACTCTTTTCTATTGAACACAGCACTGCCTTACGCCCGATCTGATTTAGATTCTCGATTGTCTTTACTCGTATTTACTTTGCTCAACCCTTTATTTGTTGTTCTATTCATCTGAGCTGAGTCGATTCAAAATTGACTTTGGCATGTCATTCATAATACAGCCTAGATTCATTGATGTTGAGTTACAATTATTCAGAGGAATTCGAAGGGATAATTCTCATTTTCAAATAGGAATTATAGTTAATAAGTTGAAAGTCACCGGTAAATAACATCACCATCCAAAATTATTTCTAGTAAAATTAACAGAGTATTCTCTTGTTTCAGTGATAAAAATAACTAACTAATGATATCAAGAGTTCTATGTTGTTCAGAGTCACCAGTGAATATCATCAATATACTTTCCAGCAAACACCTAACTGTCAAATTATGGCGGACATTGATTCCTGCAGTGCAGTTGTCATAGAAAATCATCATGCATGCGCAATCACTGTATTTCATGGTAAACAAGAATACAACAAGATCATCCTTGTGACAGCTTGAACACATTTGTTTTTGGAGGAATGTATTTAAAATATACATATCACCTCTGATGGTGAAAGGCCTCAGAGGTTTTGCTCGAGGTTTTCTCGGACAAAGCATATTCTGAGCTGATTCTTGTTCAATAATAATAATACATCTTCATTCTGAACCTAAGTTACATGAAAAGGCAGAGTATCGCTTAATGAAGGCGCTAATATCACTTATCTGTGGAGAAAGAAATAAACATTTTGTTTAAAAACAAATAACGAAGAGAACAGCATTCTAAGTTTATCCTACAAATGCATCATTACCATTTATATCGTTCCCTAAACTTGATTCCAATCAACTAGCATATAGTAAATTTTTCAATATATTCTTGAAATTGATTAGGGAGTAGCTATAAAAATCTGCTGGAAAATGATAGTAACAAATACTGGTATTTTATATATGAAGCTTCGTTTTAGCATAGAGGAGTACCTAGGAATTACTGAGACACCTCTTTGTTACGGGTAAGGAATTTGTTCAAATCCCCAAATCATTTGAAGTTATTGAATAAATGTACGGGATTTCTGGTAGGCAATATGAGCTAGAGTCGATAGACGAAGTTTTCTGAGTGTGCTGAGTTTCAATCTTCCAGCTTTAGATATTGAGTTAATGATCCTATCAAACTCTCTGATTCTAGAAGAGAATCGGAAACATTAATTCTGAATTTTTTTGTAGTGGATCGGATTCAAATTTGGTCTGCGCGGGGTCATATACCGAGTCACAATGTAAGATTCTGGAAATAATTAGAAATTCGCAAATACTCAATTTCAATTCCGAATTCAGGGATGCTTCATGGAGATAAAGTAGTCTCAGAATATCAATCAACAACTGGCATTTTAGACCTGTTACCCACCCAACTGTATTTTCATGCCCATCTTTAAATATTTGAATGTGCCCATCTGATCATTAACTGAATGTGGAATAGCATATGATATCCCATTTGAATTTCTTTTATTTGTATTATCTTTCAAGTGTTACTGTCACTGAAATCTCTAATCATTCGCCTGGTCAATATTTTGGAAACTATAATTAAAATAACTCAAAAATGGAGCCTTCATCTGTGTACCCTCAATGACCAGTTAGAATTATGTAGCTCTCCACTTCTGAATTTATGACTTTTGATAACAAAGTTGGACCCACCGATTGTATGAACCCCTATTAGATAAATTAGATGGACACATCAGGTAGATTACAGGTATTTTCCCAACATGTTTTGAAACATCAGTTAGGTAATTTAAACCCAACCTTTCTTTAATTACTTTCTTATGTATAAATATTCATGAACTTGATGAAATCTGTAGTTACTTAAAAATGGTGTAAAAGCCGAAACCGGTCGTAATAAAGTAGTAAAGTGTTAGTGGAAACTGTATAAAAGTTATATTTTTACATAATAAGCCTATATAGACCATCTTTTGCACATGAATATTTTTTTTTGGGACTTAAATGAACATAATGACCGAAAGACAAGTAACATAAGAGTACCAAAATATTCTGTGTGAGGCTGATGGTTCAATGAAATTCAAACACTTGGATTCATCATTTATTTTACAACAACATACAAGGTCAAATTATACCTATTTATAATTCCAAGAACACACTTCACCGACCACTATTTAATTATCTTTCAATTTGAGGTTGTTTTGACGAATAGAGCTGCAGCACCTGAAACGAGACATATAACAATTGGGTAAAAATTGAACACCGACTTTGAAAAAGAAACATAGCAATATCTTTACAATGGTAATGAAATATTAATCTGTTCAGAAAATTGATTGAAAAATTAAAAAAATCTATAAAAAATAACACAAAAACATAAAGATCAAAGGTTCCAGAAAAAAAGGAAATGGGTATTGAAAGCAATTGTAACTTGATAAATAAACGAAATGAAATTTATGAAAGATGGATGAGTCAAAGAGATAACCACGTTTTGTTAAATTAATTCAAAACCTATAGGAATAAGATCCAAACCGTAATAAAACAAGAAAAACTCAAACATCACAATGGCAGAATTCAATCGAATGAAGAAAATTCGAAAACACTCGGCGGTGCTCAAATAAAACAACAAAAATTGACTTAAAAGAGATAGAGAAAAGCAAAATAACATCAAAACCGAAAGAAATAATTTGTTGAACATTATACTAGAATTGGCAAAAGTTTGGCACAAAAAATTAAGAAAGTTGAGGTGGCTAACAATGACCGAAGAATACAAAACACAATGTACCTAGAAGAAACAAATGAAATGGAGGTGAGGAATATTATAATGGGATTGAAAAATGGTTAGGCATCAGGAATCGATAACAAATCTGATGAAATATTGAAACACGTAGTATTTCGTCCGTTAGCACACCTTTATTATAAAATTTTCAAAACCGGAAAATCAACAATGTTTCTGAAAACTTCTGTGATGATTTCCATATTTAAAACAGGTAATGAGCTGTACTGTAACAACTATACAACATTGATTCCAAATATCGGAAAAATTCTCGAATCCATTCTTAAAAACGGAATACAGAAATTTTAGATAAAAATAGTATTCTTTCAAACTATCAATTTGAAACTTTCGAAAATAAAAATCTACGATTGCCTGGAAAAGGGTAACCAATCGCTTTGCATCTTTGCGGACGAGTAGCAGGTGAAAGAATCTATAGCGGAAACCATACCACTTGTCTAAGAACCTACCCTACCCGAGCAACACGAGAAGAAATTTGTTTCATTGACAGTACGCACTATAAATCCATATAACTTGATAAGAGCAGATGTGGTTTGTAGAAATCCAAAACTAGATAGTCCTGTTATACTTGCCGTTTTAGCTAATATCAGACGATGGATGAGGAGAGCAGGTGATAGCAAAAAGAGCCATTTACTACTAGTACCACTACATCTCTGGAATATCGCAGACAATTATGAGATCTATCTCTCTTTCAATGAAATAGTATCTGCTGTAACTCTTTGAAAATAGAACAATAACGAGGCTTCTCACTGGTCACAGTCCAATGAGAAAACACCTGCACAAAATGGGTCCGTACAACGGAGAACTTTCCTGCAGACAATGTGGTAAAGGGACAGAAACAGCCAAACATATACTGTCAGAATGCGAGGCATTAGACCGCAAGAGACAGGCAATTTTCGGGAAACCCAATTTAACTCCCGAAGAATACAACAGCCAACCGGTGAAGAAACTGTACAGACTGGTACAGGGGACCAGAGTTACGGAGTGGGTGCTGTAAAACAAACAGGAAAACACAAAAAGCCCAAGAGGCTGAGGTGTAGCTGGTGAAAGGACCAGCATCCGAGGAAGGAAAAAAAAAACTCTTTGAAAATATCTTCAGCCGTTTCACCGTTATCAGTGAAATTGACCTGTCAGGTTCTACACTACAATATTTTGGATTAAACCTCAGTAATAGATCACAATGTGTTTTAGTCAATGACATGCAATCATCTCTCGTCAAATATAAATATGGTGTTCCCCAAGGACCAGTTCTGGGGCCTTTGTTGTTCATATAATATATTAACGATCTCTATCAATATATGCTTCCAGTGACCACAGTACTTTTTGCTGACGATAATACTCTGATTAACGCTGATGGAAACTTACAGGCTCTATCCATATCAGCAGAAGTAACTCTGAAAAAAAGCTGGTGAATGGTTCACAACAAATAAACGGCCACTGAACGCAAACAAAAATCTAATGATAACGGTATCATCACACTCTAATATAACGGCTGGACACTGCGTGAAATTACTTGGCATAGTAATCGATGACAGACTCAACTGGTCTTCTCATATTGAGCAGTTAGGGCGAAAATTATCCAGTGTTTTTTTTTTTTGGTTCGTTGGATGAAGAACATAATTGGGCTTCCCGTACTCAAATCCACATATTTCAGTTTATTTCATAGCCATGTAATGTATGGCATACTACTCTGGGAAAATTCCTGTTATTCTCATAAAATATTCATCCAGCAGAAAGAAATTATCAGAATCATCAGCGGAGTGGGTTTCAGAGATCATTGTCGTTCAATTTTTCATAAATTAGGAATAATGCCACTTCCAACAATTTTCATTTATTGTACCTTGCTAGAAATCCATGGCAACAGAAGAAAAGGCTATGAAAATCAGTCCGATGGACACCAATATCCCACTAGATCTGGCGATTCACTTAAAAAACCGAGACATAGATTGGTAATGTCAGATAAAAATTCTTCAAATATTTACATCTTCAATGAACTACCAGCTGAGATTAGACATTTGAATGTCTATGAGTTCAAAACCACAATCAAAATATTTTTATTACATAATTGTTTTTACATACAGTAGATGAATATCTTAGTTTTGATTCATCTAATCACAAGTTTTTTGAAAATACCCAACACCTGGAGCACTTTTGCTGACATTAGAATGTTTTTGTCTGAATTCATGTACATTCAACTATAATTTTTACCATAAACGCTATGCCTATTTTATATACTTTTATCAATTCAACAATTTATATTTTTTTTATCTTATACTTACATTTAGATCGATTTTAAATTACCTAAATTACCTGTAATGTGACGTTCTACCAATGTGGTGAAATTATGTAATGTGTATTGCACAAAACTGTCTGTTTGTATTTCTGCCTGACTGCTTAAAGCTTTATTTTTTTATATTTAATATTTAACATTTTTATGACTGTGAATATCTACACATTATTTTAAAATTATTTATATGATTACTACTATATGATATCTGTTGTGACCTGCCATAAATGTACTCTTATATAACATGGTTAAATAAAGTATCTATCTATCTATTTGGTTGTTATTCTAGCATGCAAGTGGCTAATTTTTCGAAGTATTGGGTTGCAACCGTGAAAAAAAACATCTACTTCCTAGTTTTGACTTCTTCAATCTTCATATTTGAAACGAAGTTGGTTTCACGAAAAGTGATTCTTAGTTTCAAAGAACATTTTCTGCCATGCGCTTCCGCTCTTTTCGGTTTCTTGTTCTTGCGCTCTAGGCATTGCCAACGATTACCCCTGTTGAACTATGATATCTTTTTCTACTCTCACTGAAATAACATTCAATAAAATATTCGGTGGGATAGATGATAACCCTTCAATTCATGAATTTTTTATTCAATTGAAAAAATTAAGGAAAAATTAAAAAAAAAATCTAATATCACTTCAAATATTTTTTATATAAAATATAAGTATCGTGGATATGCATTATACATGAAATATTTTGAAAAAATTAGAATCTTTGTTGAATCATAATGTCCTTCCGAAGTTTTCACAAGTAACAAATCTGAGACCTTTGCATCCAGGAAAGTTACACCTTCCTATTTTTCATTCCATATAGGCCAATGGTCAGTGGATTCTCTGCGTACATCAACAGGTGAGATAACTACTGGGGGACATCAGGCATAAACATTGCGCAACTTCCTTTGAACTTCTTCTGGTTTAGACATTTGTTGGATTTTGTCATCTATACTCTTTTGTATAGAAGCTAAGCATTTATTGGTAGGTCTAGAAATGGCGAAGTAAACGAAAATACCTAATACTTTTTTTATTTCAATCTCAGGCTGTGCCGTCTAATGTGACTATCTAGGAGATCAACACCTCTCATGTGTTTACTGTAGATAGTCACAATTACTTCTGGTGTTTTCCCACAAGATGTGAACGTAATGTTTTCAGTTTTGTTGTCCCTCCAAGACACTAAAGTTACATCAACGGAGTCAACATTGGCTGTGAATTCAACAGAAGTTCCTCATTGTTCCTTCTGGATACCTTCCTCATTGACTAGTTTGCAGTTCGGTTTTCTATTTCTCCTCACTGCGCCCCTATTTTTGTGAATGAACCAATAGAGGAACCAAAGTATAATAGTAATAGAAATGAAACTTGTGATTTTGATTCCAAGGTATTTCCCTTCTCAATCGAATTACAATATAGAAACATGCTCCCAAATATTGCTCATTTCCACGTCTCACTGCAGAATCAATGTCTTGCCCGGTATATATTTCAAATTTCTAGGCGTACCCAGATATGCCGCATGATATAAATGAATTATATCCACACTTATGGGGTTTGTTGGGCACGTTTTGTTTCTGATCGTGACGGACTTTTGATGAACATAATATCTGTTACAGATAAGATCTCTTCCACTGGTACTGTTATAAATCTCTTCTGCAAACCTTATGATAGGTCTTATTTTACAGAGCTTGTCGAACACTTCCTCACCAGCTCTTTTTTGTTTCATTTCATCATTGAAATGTAGCGATTCTCGTAATTTTTCCAATCAATTCAATGGCATAACCTGTTTTATTAATTCATAAGAGAAATCAGTAAGGTCTACTTTCGACTAATAGAATTTTTATATATATATATATATATATATATATATATATATATATATATATATATATATATATATATATATATATATATATATATATATATATATGTAGGACTCTCAAAACATTTCATCCATTCAACTCTTCAATATTTTTAGACAAATTTCATAATATTACATTCATACAATTCTAATCGTCCACTATGTTAGTTGGTCCTTTATATTGTTTGATCGTCTGTTACATTAGTTAGTTCTTAAGAAGCATTTTCAAATCATTTTATCTATACATCTTCCTAATCTAGCGATATTTTGAACTAATTTTATTTATACAAATCTTTTAACCACTACATATTTTGATAAATTTCTTTTTCAACTGTCCATTACCTATAAGTTAAAATATTTTTTTATCTCTGATCATTCTAGAAGATACATATTTTCTGGTACTATAAAAAAAATGGACCCATACATTGGAGAATATCAAAACGAACTAATCACTACGCAAGTAATTCACGATATCCATAGCTTCAAACTCCTAACAACACAAAAACAGTTCAAAATATTCCATATAAATATTCGTAGCGTGACAAAAAATATCGGTCCGTTATCTGTATTACTCGATGAACTATCTGTCGAGTTCGAAATTATAATTCTAACGGAAACTCACCAACTCCAGGACCCTAACCTATTTCACATTCAAGGATGTAACATAGTCTACAATCAGGGATCACTTAATGAAAATGATGGAATACTTATATTCGTAAAACACCATTTGAAATATGATTACAGAAATGTTTCGATAGGTTATGTCAATGCAATGAATATTTCAATCTCAACGGAATGCCAAAAAATTAATATAACAGCAATCTACCGTTCCCCAAGTACCTGTCCTAGAGTTTTTAATAGAGAACTCTCAAATTATTTAAGCACGTTTCGACAAGCAGATGTTAATATAATTACAGGAGACATTAACATAAACCTCTTAGAAGATGCAGATTTTGTTGAGGAATATAAAAATATACTGAGTTATTTTGGATATACTTCTTACATAAACGAATATACAAGACTACCGAGTCGAACATGCCTAGACCACTACTTCGTAAATGCCAATAAAAGGTCCGAAGAATTGAAACTGAAATCGTACATTTTTCGATATAATATTACAGACCATAATCCCATTGCACTCATGTTCCAAAAGTTTGATAAAAACACACTCAAACAACCAGACAATAAATTCAAACTGTACACAAACTATCAAGCAATGAGATCTGACTTGAAAAAAGAAAATTGGTATGACAGTTATCAAGGAATTGATGTAGATGACATAGCAACTAAAATAATAAATAAAATAAAATATCATTCAGAAAAGCTTACGAAAAAAGTTAAAATTGAAGATAAAATAAAATATAAACAGAAAAGGATGACACCCGGATTACAGAAATCAATTAATGAAAAAAATAAACTATACAGAATCACTTTGAAATATCCAGCAAATGAACAAATCAAAGAGAGATACAAATATTACAAAAACAAACTCGATAAACTGACAAAACAAGCTAAGAGAGATTACTACTCTAATCAAATCGAAAAAAATAAAAGCTCTTCTAGAGCCATGTGGGAGACCGTTAATAGCTTATGTGGAAAAACAAACCCAAATACAAAAATCGAGGTTATTGAGAAAACAGATGGTACCAACATAACAAAAAAAGAAGATATTGCTGATGCATTCAATGAACACTTCAGCAACATAGGGAAAACGTATGCGGAAAAAATTCCTAATATTGGAAATTATGAAAACATAGAATTTTTGGAAAACACCATGTATTTGCATCCAACAAATGAAAATGAAGTAATCTCAGTCATTAAAAAATTAAAACTGAAAAAATCTCCAGGTTTTGATAACATCAGGGCAGAGACGTTATTTGAAATAGCCGAGGAAATAGCAAAGCCGCTAACTTTCTTAGTGAACAAATGTTTTGATACAGGGTGCTTCCCAAAAATATTAAAAAGCGGTATCATTAAACCACTCCATAAAAGCGGAATTAAGTCGAATATAGATAATTATTGGCCCATAACCCTCATATCGAATATATCCAAGATCATTAATAGATTACTGAAAACAAGGCTCAGTAATTTCCTTAAAAAATTTAATATTTTATCAGATCGTCAATATGGCTTTAGAGAGGGTAGATCTACAGAGGATGCTATATACAGAATGACCTCTATCATATATGAATCCATAGATAAAAAAATTCCTATAATCAGCATTTTCCTAGACCTCTCTAAAGCCTTTGACAATGTGTGTCATAAAAACCTTCTCGGAAAACTCCAAAAATATGGGATTAGAGGAAAAAACATACGAAATTCTGAAAAGCTACTTGTCTGATAGGGAACAGAGAGTGGAGTTTGAAGGAACTTACAGTACAACAAGAACAGTCACTTTTGGAGGAACCGTCCTTGGCCCACTACTATTCATAATATATATGAAAAGTATGCTTTTTCTTAATACTGCCGGTGAAATTATCAGTTTTGCCGACGATACCACAATATTATATACTGCGCCAACGTGGCAAAAACTGAAAGAAAAAATTGAATTTGATTTTCCAAAGATATCAAACTGGTTACAAATAAATAAACTAACACTAGACTACAGAAAAAGAAACTACTTACCCTTTACATCACATACAAATGGTCTACCCAACTTAGGACCTTTAAATGCTGGATTGAACTCCCAAATTCCCGAAGCTGAAAAAACTAAATATCTTGGTATAACGGTTGATCGTCATATGAGATGGGATCTTCAGACAAAAGAAATTGTCAGAAAGCTTAGGGGATTTTTATCGAAATTTAAACATATCAGAGATTTCCTGAACATTAAACATTTAAAAACTCTTTATTTTTCCCTCATAGAGTCTATACTATCCTATGGGATATTAGGTTGGGGTGGTGTTAGAGACTGTTTCCTAAATGAAGTACACGTAATACAAAGATGGATCTTGAAAATAATATATAATAAAAATGTAACATTTCCTACGAATTCTTTATACAACGAATCCCAAATAAAAGATGTGAGACAGATTTTCTGTCAAAAAATAATTTTTTTCGTGAAACTGGGAAAAATTGAACTCACTCCACATACACACCCCTATAATACTCGGAAGATTGATGGAGTTCTACTCCCACGTAGCGAAAAAACTATCGGTCAACGAAATACCAATTATTTAGCACCCAGAATCTATGCTTTATTACCACATGACTTGAAACATATAGAAAACTACCACAGGTTCAAAAAAGAACTGAAAAAATGGATCATCAAAGATAGATTCATATTTACGGAAATTTACGGAAACCAAAGATATATCACATAACCAGTTGAGTAATTCATGATATATATATATATCTATATGTATGTGGTAGATGTATTTATTTCGAAACTATGTAATAGTATCAGAAAACTATCCCGATTGTGACCTACCCTCTAATATATATGTAATTTCAATGCTAAAACTACAAACTCAATTTATGATATAATGGATTACCTGTGTCAAACTAACCAAACTATCCCGATTGTGACTTACCCTCTAATATATATGTAATCACAATGAAAATACTACAAACTCAATTTATGATATAATGAATTACCTGAATGTGTCAAACTAACCAATTTTTTCACCGAATGTACCCATTCAATGTTTTAAATTTAGAAATCACAAACACAAGTAGTTAATACTACTTCTGTGACCCACCTGTTTATTCACAAGCACTATATTATGAATTTATATTATGTATTACTATGATGATGATGAATAAACATATATTATTATTATATTATTATTATTATTATTATTATTATTATTATTATTATTATTATTATTGTTATTATTATTATTATTATTATTATTATTATTATTATTATTATTATTATTATTATTATTATTATTATTATTATTATTATTATTATTATTATTATTATTATTATTATTATTATTATTATTATTATTATTATTATTATTATTATTATTATTATTATTATTATTATTATTATTATTATTATTATTATTATTATTATTATTATTATTATTATTATTATTTTTTTTTTCTCCTTAGGAGTGTACCAGTCAGGCCCTGTCTCCGGTGCTCCGACCCATCCGGAGGGCGCGCTGGTGTCGTTAACCCCAATAACCACTCCCTACGTCCGTAGGGTGAGTAATTATTGGGTCCGAGAATCGTGTGCCCTGAGTAGACGGAGCGAACCAAGTATAACGGCCTTCTGCATTCTTGCTGCTAAGATTTCTGCCATATTACGGCAAGCGGGTATTATTTTCAAGTTAGAGAGCAGTGTGTCCATCATTCCACCAAGGACTCCTATAATCAGAACCACCATTTTGACAGAATGGTCCGGATATAACCTGCGGAGTTCAAAGAGAAGATCTCGATATTTAGTCCGTTTTTCCTCCTCTTTTCGAACGATATTCATTTCGCCTGGAGCGGAAAACTCCATGACGAATATCGTTCTACTTTGGTGGTCGAGGAGGACAACATCAGGCTTATTGGCTTGTATTTGCCTGAGGGTGGGGAATGAGTAGTTCCAATAGATTCGGCATCTCTCATTCTCCACCACGTACTCAATATCCCCCGGAGCATAAGGCAACACCGGTGTCTCGTCTATACCGTACGAGTGTCGTAGGTGGTAGTACAACACTCGTAGCGCCGCGTTATGCCTGTGGATATAGGCTGAGACCGCATAAGATGGGCATGCTGATAGCAAATGCATTACGGTCTCAGGTGCCCCACGACATGCCCTGCATCGGGTGTCAGGGACGTCTATATCCATAACACGACTACGGTAGACAAGGGTGTTGAAGACACCATCCTGGCAGGCCATTATGAATCCCTCGGTCTCCGACTTTAGCTCACTCGACCTGAGGAAGGCAAAGGTCAAGCTTTTGGATAAGCCAAGGTCTTCGATGTTATGAAAGAAGACACCATGCATTGGCTTATCCATATGTAGCTGTAGCAGGACCTCTGTCTCCGCAGCTTTTATGTGAGCTTTTTGCTAAACGGGTCCCAACTCGGTGACAGAGTTTGGGTTAGCCCGTTCAGTGTCGAAAACGAGACCGAGTTCATCGGCCGCACGGGTAGCTGCCTTAAAAAGGAATGCTCCAATCCCTGCTTTCTCATGGTCGCGGACCATACAGAGAAGGGGATCTGAACTCCTGATGACTTTACAGGCCCCATCCAGAACCATTCTGTTATGCAGACACTCCAAACTCAAAAGTCCACGGCCTCCCCGTTGTCTGGGAAAGTATAACCGTGGAACGGACGATTTAGGATGCAAGCTCCTATTGAGATGCATCATTTTGCGAGTCTTAACGTCAAGTTGTCTCAGCTCTTCCTTAGTCCACTTTATCACTCCGAAAGAGTAAAGAAGGATCGGAACGGCAAGCATATTAGTTGCAGCAACTTTGTTCTTCCCCGACAGTTCTGATGACCAGATCTGTCGGAGTTTATGCTGATACTTGCCGCGGAGAGAGTTTTTAACTGCAAATACCTCTTGGGAGCGGCGTTGTTCCACCCCAAGGTAGGTATAAGTCTCTCCGGCATCCAGATGATGTAGGATGCTTCCGTCTACGAGCTGGACATCCTCTCCATATTCCTCGCATCGTCCTCTTTTGAGATGAACCGTGGCACATTTGTCGATCCCAAATTCCATACCGATAGCATGCGTATATTCTTCCACCACCCTAAGGGACTGATGTAGGTCCCTTTCTCCAGAGGCATACAATTTGAGGTCATCCATGTAAAATAGATGGGTGACATTATGCCTCCGGTTGCTGGGGGTGCCGCAGTTGTACCCACGGGTATTCCTGAGTGCAACGGACAATGGCAATAGTGAGATGCAGAAGAGAAGAGGGCTAAGGGAGTCTCCCTGAAACACACCTCTTCTAATGATGACCTGCTCTGTTTGGACTATGTCTCTACCAGATCTTATGGTGAAGCGAGTCCTCCAGAGCGGCATCAGTTGTCCAATGCATCCCACTATTTGACCGGGTACCTCAAGGCATCTGAGCAAATGCATGATTAACTCATGCGATGTTGTATCAAATGCCTTGCGGTAATCGATCCAGGCCATCGAAAGGTTACGCTTATACTGCACGGAGTCCTGCGTGATACATCTATCGATTATTCCGGGCTCACTGCTCTCATAGCAATACAGAAGTCCATCCCTCAATCTATCCGTCCACTCAAAGCGTCCGTTGTCATTATTATTATTATTATTATTATTATTATTATTATTATTATTATTATTATTATTATTATTATTATTATTATTATTATTATTATTATTATTATTATTATTATTATTATTATTATTATTATTATTATTATTATTATTATTATTATTATTATTATTTTTTTTTTTTTTTTTTTTTTTTTTTTTTTTTTTTTTTTTTTTTTTTTTTTTTTTTTTTTTCCCGTTGGGAATGTACCAGTCAGGCCCTGTCTCCGGTGCTCCGATACATCCGGAGGGCGCGCTGGTGTCGTTAACCCCAATAACCACTCCCTACGTCCGTAGGGTGAGTGACTATTGGGTCCGAGAATCATGTGCCCTGAGTAGACGGAGCGAACCAAGGATGACGGCCTTCTGCATTCTTGCTGCTAAGATTTCTGCCATATTACGGCAAGCAGGTATTATCTTCAAGTTGGAGAGCAGTGTGTCCATCATTCCACCAAGGACTCCTATGATCAGAACCACCATTTTGACAGAATGGTCCGGATATAACCTGCGGAGTTCAAAGAGAAGATCTCGATATTTAGTCCGTTTTTCCTCCTCTTTTCGAACGATATTCATTTCGCCTGGAGCGGAAAACTCCATGACGAATATCGTTCTACTTTGGTGGTCGAGGAGGACAACATCAGGCTTATTGGCTTGTATTTGCCTGAGGGTGGGGAATGAGTAGTTCCAATAGATCCGGCACCTCTCATTCTCCACCACGGACTCAATATCCCCCGGAACATAAGGCAACACCGGTGTCTCGTCTATACCGTACGAGTGTCGTAGATGGTAGTATAACACTCGTAGCGCCGCGTTATGCCTGTGGATATAGGCTGAGACCGCATAAGATGGGCATGCTGATAGCAAATGCATTACGGTCTCAGGTGCCCCACGACATGCCCTGCATCGGGTGTCAGGGACATCTATACCTATCACGCGACTACTATTATTATTATTATTATTATTATTATTATTATTATTATTATTATTATTATTATTATTATTATTATTATTATTATTATTATTATTATTATTATTATTATTATTATTATTATTATTATTATTATTATTATTATTATTATTATTATTATTATTATTATTATTATTATTATTATTATTATTATTATTATTATTATTACCTGTTGTGTTTCTCATATTTGTACTATAGAAGACTGTTGTCAGTATACGAATAACAAGGAATTTTTTCAGCGAGTCCAGTGTTACTGTATGAGTATCATTTGGATTCGTCTGAATGCTGTATAACTGTGACTGATCAACAATCTTTCTAAACAAGTCATCCTGGAAAAAGTATTTGAAAAACGCATATGGTGTCACTTAATTCAATTGTCAGGCAAATCGGAGTTCTCACGGAAACATTCCTCTTCGTCGAGTATAACCAGATTAGCAAAGAACTTTCAGTTTTGATTTTTTGCTCCTTTTTCTGGATTTGGAAACAATTCCAGAAGTACTCGCCACAGTATCAGGTAACTGATCATTCATCGCTTCATTGTTTTCATCATATTCAGACTCGATATGTTCATCTTCGGATGTAAATCACTCGGTTTCACTGTAGGATCGCCGTCATCATTTCCACTGTCGTCCTCTTCGAACCCATCCTCACTTTCAGAAGGTAACTCAAGGCATGCTGGCAGTTCGTTTATTTTTCTTCTGAAATTCACTCCACCATCTGTTCATTTTGAGTACCACTGAAAATATAGTCCTTGTTATCCTATATGCACAGTGTTACATTTGTGATACATGAATGAAGCCGACCAGAAGTACTCCACATGCTTATAGGTCTTGGAGATTGAATCCCAATAAACACAGATACGTGGAAAAAACGTTGAATTTCTCAAGTAACGCTACAATTATTCATCGTTGAGAAAACGGCAAAATGTCGTTGGTCAATACGTTTCATTCAGGTTTTATAGTAACGTTACCTCTTCACGTTGATTTTTATTGTAATGAAAATTCCACTGAAATATAACGTTATAATTCGGTTTCAACGTAACTATGCTATTTTATGGGATTTCAACGTTTTTTATCCAGTTATATTCTACTGCAGCATAACGATATATCTTCGTTTCGAAGTCACGTTGCTGAGATACGAATTCTAAACGTTGATGATGATCATAGAATTCCACCAAAATCAAACGTGGAATTCCAGTAATTAGGTAACGTTGATATTCTTGGTTGAATCAACGATGAAAGTTAATCTTTTAATCGATATTACTACCAATTTTAAACGTTACAACAACATTAATTAAACATATGTATTTTTACCATGAATCAACCTTTGTCATAACCACCCTGAAACGTTATGTAAACGTTACAAAATGCAAAAACAGTATGTTCAAAAAACGTTACCAGTATTCAATCTCTATACACGGTAATCCATTGCTTCTAGATCAATTAGAGAAAAAACATGGTTCCCAAAAAACTATTGGGTTTTCTTCGTATGAACTTTTTTTACTGGAAATGCTGAAAACAGACTCTTTAGTAATTACTGTTATTTTATTTTGAAAAAAATTCAGACAGGGTTACTCAAAGATTCAAAATGTCTTATGCTTATCGGATGAATCGAAGAAAATATATATTAATACAAATTAAATATTCTTTTTTTCAGTTTAGAGTTGGTGGCGTCAATCATACGTTTCTTCGCAAAATATAACCAGTCTTTTGTAGTATCTACTATTTGGGTGTGATCTGCTGCTTCAAACTCTTTCTTGACAGCAACTGCAAAAATCATTTAATATAATTATTATGGAATATATCACATAAGTGATAACCTCACGATAAATAAGTTGGATCACATGTATATCCTTGAAAGCCTTCTTATCTGTAACATTCCAGTTGTAGATGCAAGCCAGCTCATTCATTAAAATGAATCTTAAAATTCTCCTACTGTGACTTCAATCTTGTGACCTAACAAATAATAAATATATAAATAATATATACACTAATGAACGTCATTTTATCTGCATATCAAACTGTTTTTAAGAATTGAAAAAATTTGAATGCACGACATACTTGTGTCAACCAGGTCCATGTTCAACAAGTTTGGTATCTACCATTTATCAACGTGTCATGAACTCAACGTTTGTTCATCCACCCATTTTCAACGTGTTTAATTATCTACCTTTTATCCACGTTTTATCAACGTATCTCAAATTACGGCTATGAAATACAATTACTCCATATAGATTTGAGCAAATTGGAATAACGTACGGAAACTTCCATAATTCCATACCATCAGAAATGATACTGTATCTGATAAATCGCTGATACTAATTGCTGTAAAGAACCATGCAGATTTTACAACCTTCTTAAGACGACTGTGCCAAATATAATGTTACAGATTATAAGGAAACATTTGAAGTTTGCGCAATATATAATTCATTAACAAGGTAGGGAGGTATTTACCAAATTATCCTCTGGTTGAATCGGACACATGCACACATTACCCCTTAAAAAGAAGAAATGCAGGGACACTATCGATGGCGGCTGCGGTAGAACTAACTGGCTATTCATCAACAACGTTCAACGTCAACGTGTTCACCCCTTCTGACGGTGCTTCGTACAGCGTTGCCAATGAGTGGTTAATTATGAAATAATCGGAAATACTCATTAAGTTTTTCAATGACTCTGATACTCTGATACTCATAAGATATTATTTGTATAAAAAAAAGTTCAAATCGTAGGCCTCGAATCTTCAACGACAAATACTCATTAAATGAGAGATGAAAGTATATAGTATGGGTTACTTCGGTTTGTTGAAAAGTGTCATATTTAACGTTTATGCAAAGCTTCTTAGTTCTATTTATTACGACGTATGCATCCAGTTGAATTAACGTTAAAGTGGTCCAAAGAAGGCTATAGTTTTGAGGAAATCAAGTGAACAAAGCTATGGATTTTCAACGTATCTCATAAATGTTATATTCTATCAATTGAAACAACGTAGGAAAATAAGGAATCAAAATGGTTTTCTTGATGTTACACGAAGTTACGTTGTTATTATATACTTCTTTCAACATATCAAACACGTAATTCCATACCGTTCAAAAACGTAGAAAAAAATTAAGACTGAAACGTAGAAAATAAGTTTCTACAATATTCAGGTTGCAATAGTGTCATATTCAACGTTTACGAATTGTTTCTTTGTTCTGTTGAATAAACGTTGAGAAACCACGATAAGAACAAATTTCATAATGGAGTTTACAGGACTATATTTGTTACAATGTGCATCCAGTTGAATAAATGTTGACGTGGTCCCCAAAGAAGACAATTTTTGCAGTAATCAAGTGAACAAAGTAATTGATTTTCAATATACCTTTTGGATGTCTTCTATAAGTTGAAACAACGTTGAAAAATAACCAATCAAAATGGTTGTCTCGAAGTTACGCTGTTATTAAATACTTCTTTCAACAGATCAAACACGTACAATGTATTTGTATAGTTGCATGAACGTTGAAGTTGTCCAAAGAAGACTAATTCTGCAGAAATGAAGTAAACGAAGCAACTGATTTTCAACGTATCTGATGGATGTTTTCTATGAGATGAAACAACATTGAGAAATAAGCAATCAACATGGTTGTCTCGAAGTTACGTTGTTATTAAATACTTCTTTCAACTGATCAAACACGTAAAGTCCTAAACGTAGAAAAACGTAGAAAAACAGAGTTACTGAAACGTAATAAATAGGTGTCATTAGCCACAAAATTATCCACAGCATATATAAGAAGTATCCTTGAGATTGTCGCATTATACACTTGATAACGACTGTAGATTTCAACAGTTGAAACGTCGTGATTAAAAATTGCAGAGAATTGAATTTTTCTTTGTTCTTTTTTAGACAATGAAAGTCCAGAATAACCTTACTCAAAGTGAAACATTGTCAACCACTTTCAAACAAAAAAAGTTTTTTATTAGTGGCTCTGATCAACAACTTTTTTTCAAATTGCAATATATAGTACGAGATTGGTGGAATAATCATCTTTTTTGAAAACTTCATCAGAAGTACTTGAGTCTGGGCGGATCTTGATGGAAAGCCAAGACGATTTTCAGAAGTTTTCTGTTTGATTTCCCCCCTTACTTTGAAAGCACTGGAATTTCATCGATTTTTTGTTCGTAGTATATGTTATTTCTAGTAGGTATTTGATGGTGTTCTTCTTTGACCTTGTACTGGGTTTTTTGTTAATTTTATTTGTTTTTCATTGCCAAAAGTGCCTTCAAAAATTTTGTTATTCTGTTTGGTGCCAAGAACTATTTCACTCTCCGTCAGAAGATTTATTACTTAGGCACATATCCAAACTGTTCTGAAATACTGTTTCCATAAATGGAGTGCAGCCCCTGAACACAGAATTAAACTTTTGGATTATGTCCAAAAAAAGACCCATTCGACTCGTCGGTGATGCTGAGCTTACAAGCTCACCCACTCCTCTAGAACACCGCAAAAAGGTCGGTGATCTGTCTCTGTTCTACATATATTTTCATGGACAAAGATCTTCTGAAATATCATCAATCGTTCGACTGTTAGCGATCCCATCGAGACTGACCCGTCGAGGTCAGTCTTCAAATTCCTATCAGTCTTCAGATTCCTGTGTAATCACTTTGGAGACAAGTCGACCATCTCTTTTCCTGTGCTCGTTCTTCCAACGAACTACAAAGCTTTGGAACTCACTGCCTTGGTAGGTATTCCCTGAGGCATACAGTCTGCAGAAATTCAATACGAACACCAGTTCCTATCTATTTTCCCTCGGCTCACACGATGTTCTTTGAACGTTACAGAATTTTCTCTTCGTGAGAACAAAAACATGAAAAAAAAAACAGTTGGAGACGCGTTTTACCATTCCCAATGGTTATTTGTATATTCAATTTGGACCTTCATTTTTGAACTTGCTTCTGAACTCACTAGTCCCTCTGTAGTGAGAATATTTAATTTTTTGTTCAAGATAGAGATGACATCACCATTTCATGAATGGGATTCATGATCCATCTATTGTAACTTCCTTATTATACATATTCAATTCCTTAATGTAATTAGCAGACATAGAAGTAATTTATTTCAAATTATCGAAGTCATTGACAATATAATAGATACCTATTTATTTACAATTCTATATTATTTACATTTGATGCATATGAATATTCATATGTATTAAATAATTCAAACAAAACATGTGTGTATTGTTTACTTGACTTGATGAGTGAGAATTTCACGATAAATTCGGTTATACCGGGTGACACAGCACACATGTAGCAGCCTGTAGTTTTTTTATTTGAAGAGATAAAAATTTGAAATTTGCAGAAGTTACGTAATCAATGATAGCGCTTCATTTGAATCTAACGACAACTTTTTTCAACTACCTGTTTGATCGGCAGTAACTCCAACTTCTTTTTTTTTAATGACACCCTGTATATTTATCTAGCCTATCTTATTTGTCTTGAAATTCACTATTCAACCGTGTATCACAAAGTGGCATTCGTTTCTCAATTCGCAGATGAATTGCATTTTATTGAAAAACATCAAGTTGGCTGTTACCCGAATTCGATAATCTTAAGATACTTGCTAGGCTTGGGAATCCAAAGAGTATCAGTTAAACGATATAATTTCAGTTTTTTCCATACCTGATCACTTCCTACAGATTGTCAATAATTCCTTCAATAAAAAGAAAAAGAAAATAACTCACGATATTGCGAAAACTGAGATGGGAACATATTTTTTTCAATTTGGCTACTTGTGGAGAAACTATCTGCCTTTCTTTTTGGCCATATATCCATGTCATGATCTTTCCATTTGGAAACATAAAATTGAAATTGTTCCCCTGATCCACCAATTGACAAGTCTATTAGTCTAGATATTTGCAATAATATTTTGCCTATTAGGCGGTGTACACAAAATGTTTTGTGTTTGACAGGTAATCATAATTTGATTGCAATGATTATCCCCGTCAGTTTTATGCTGATTGAAATTGCATCGTTGAATTAGATACTAAATATGTATTCAAAGAACGAAAAGGTCGATATGTTGTTGATATTCGGAGAGTGCAAGAGAAATTGTAGACAGGCTGAACAATTGTATGTCGAAAGATTTTCGGAAAGACGCCATCCACCTGATAATTATTTCTCTAGAGTAGAAGAGCAGTTCATAGCAGTTTTTCTCAAAACTCTTCTAGCGGTCTCTCTCTCTCGATTCACGCCGATTTCGTCCTCAATTTGTCCCAGTGATATCGTCGGATCTGCATGTACTATGGCCAAAATGTTTACTTCCATTTCCTCGTCAACAATGCATTGGAGATTGTTTTGATTTTCCGGTTTTGTCTACAATTTCTTTTGCACTCTCCGAATATCAACAACATATCGACCTTTTCGTTCTTTGAATACATATTTAGTATCTAATTAAACGATGCAATTCCAATCAGCATAAAATTGACGGACATAATCATTGCAATCAAATGTCAAACACAAAACATTTTGTGTACACTGCCTACTAGGCAAAATATTATTGCAAATATCTAGACTAATAGACTTGTCAATTGGTGGATTAGGGGAACAATTTCAATTTTATGTTTCCAAATGGAAAGATCATGATATGGATATATGGCCAAAAAGAAAGGCAGATAGATTCTCCACAAGTAGCCAAATTGAAAAAAATATGTTCCCATCTCAGTTTTCGCAATATCGTGAGTTATTTTCAGATGTTTTTTCTTTTTATTGAAGAAATTATTGACAATCTGTAGAAAGTGATCAGGTATGTAAAAAACTGAAATTAAATCGTTTAACTGATACTCTTTGGATTTCC
Source organism: Chrysolina oricalcia (assembly GCA_944452925.2). Taxonomy (NCBI): domain Eukaryota; kingdom Metazoa; phylum Arthropoda; class Insecta; order Coleoptera; family Chrysomelidae; genus Chrysolina; species Chrysolina oricalcia. The sequence continues at coordinate 44,680,520 of OX101809.2, read as the reverse complement.
AAGCCTGCCAAGCATCGAAAGATTATCGAATTCGGTTAACAGCCAACTTGATGTTTTTCAATAGAATGCAATTCATCTGCGAATTGAGAAACGAATGCCACTTTGTGATACACGGTTGAATAGTGAATTTCAGGACAAATAAGATAGGCTAGATAAATATACAGGGTGTCATTCAAAAAAAAGAAGTTGGAGTTACTGCCGATCAAACAGGTAGTTGAAAAAAGTTGTCGTTAGATTCAAATGAAGCACTATCATTGATTACGTAACTTCTGCAAATTTCGAATTTTTATTTCTTCAAATAAAAAAACTACAGCCTTCTACATGTCTGCTGTGTCACCCGGTATTATTATATACTATGCATACAGGGTGACAACGAAATCATTGGCCAGTGCGTCATTCAGTTGTTTTTTGAGTTAGACTTTTGACATATGGATCGAAGATATAGTTCCTCATAACCCATATATTCATGACAAAATGATTGAATATCGGTTTTACGAGAATTATACCTAGGTCCAAAATTTTAAATGAATCCCTTTAGTTATTTTTACAACATTCGATAAAGCAAAAAATTTCGTTTTCAATAACACATCACAAGTTGACTTTTGGTTTTGAAATGGCGGCGCATGAGATATTTCTTCTAAAATCAATATGACGACACTGTGACGTTATCGATCGAATTTTTGTAAAGCAACCTAATGAAATAGCAAATAAACGACGCACTTCTGATTAGTTTTCAATGAAACACACGAAAATTTTGATTCATCGCCAATCAGGATTCTTTTTGGACATTTTTTCAAATTACATTCTTTCTCTTAAATTTTCTCGAAAATTTCAAAGATACCTAGGTAGATAAGTAGGATTTGAAAACAAATTGAAGAGGCAATTGGTGACTATTAGAAATATCAAAATAAATTGTTATACGTGTTCTCTATAGGTTGATTTTTTATTACCGTTATCGTGTGTAAAAAGTTTCCTTTCGTCTTATTTTGGCTATGGTTCATACACGAAAGCATCAAATCGAGATGGTGGTTATCTAAAAGGCAAATGTAGACAAAATCCAAACAAGCGAAGACATTATAATTATGGATAACGATTTCCAGATCATGACGCTCCTCCAAAAAATTATTTTCCATGGTTAGCTCAACCCTTGAGAGGTGAAAATAATGCAGATGAAGATGCCAACGGCTTTATAGGAAGCGAAGAAGTTGAGACAAACCTTTTAGCTTATATAGAATATAAACGATCTGCTTCCGTTCGGAAGTTGGGCATTCAGTGCATCACCTCTCGTGGAAGTGCTAGGAAAATTTCAAATTAATACGGTTTCAAGTCTTTTGAATATCAAATTCACCATCACTTATACAAAAATGACTTTGTGGTGTGCCTGAAATATTCTAATTATTTTTGGTTTAATTATAATGTTAATAGAGTATTCCATCATCAAATAGTATCACCAGATGAATCTAGATTTGCTAATCTTGGTATGTTCAACAAACAAAACATTTGCTATTGTGCTGAAGAAAATCAACGATTGGTAAGAGAAGGTGCTTTTCAATAGTGTTTTGGAATTCATTTGGTGGGTGTGTAACATCATTGGTCCATTTTTTACAGACCATTAAATGGTGAAATGTATTTGGAATTTCTTCAAAACCAAATTGAACATTTTTTTTGCAACTCGCATTTAGATGTAAATTTGGTAATCACGAAGAGGAAAATCCTGTAATGTTCAAAGAAAGTTGTTGAAGTCAAAGGAAAGTAGGTAGGAATTGATGTTCTTCTTGATTATTTACAGGCTGTACACCTCAGGGAACAACTCCCGAAGAAGTTAGTTCCGAAGATTTGCCGTTAATCTAAAGAACGAGCCCTAATATAGATATATTTGGCATGAGTTTATCATTCGTTCGGCTGGGACAGGACGACCGTAACGTTGCACGACCTGTCCAAGCAGTGTTGACAGTCTGCAGGTTATTATCACCAGCCGAATTGAGTTCGATCTCTATTGTTCAAAAACAATTAGCACTTGCAATTGCAATTGTAGAAGAACGTTGCAAAAATTATATCTGTCGGATATAGTTCAATGTCCGTTGTGGTATATGTCAGGGAAGCAGTGATTTTCTGACAGACTGATATTTGCCTCATATTCACAACTTGGTGGGAATATTTGGAGAGAAGAGTCCTTTGACATTGTCGATTTCATTCATATCATTCAATTGATAGTCTCTCGTAAAATTTTTCGAACTTCAAATTCTCGCAATTACTCGTCCTGAATTCTGATGGTGTAAATGCTACCAAACCACGATGAAGAGTGTTCTGAATCAGAGGCGTCACTCCATCAGAATATTCATTGGTACTTTCTTGATGGTGCAAAATTTTAGATTAGAACCTACTTTCATAACTTCAATAAAATATACTGAATTGGGCTACATTCAATTAGTGATGCTAAAATTGAACCACCAAAAATACTATAGTTATATTCACTCATATTCTGACAATTGATCTTGAATATTTTCTCTTGTTATTGAAATTATCAAGTCACATATTATCATGACACAAACTTATTTTCATCCTACTTAAGAAGCAAAAAATTTAACTCTGTTATCTGTCTGAACAGCGAATGTTTCAAAATTCATTATCTATTTTAGTAAACTTCAATTCCCGTATTTGAGCATGTTCTATCAATGAAACTATTTTGCGTGATTTATCATTTCTCATAATTTCCTATCCAAAATCGAACTCCTTCGACAGAGAATGTCTCAATAAATAATTTGAATCCAGGTAATGAAGTTTCACTGTTTCAGTGCTCTCATGTTAAATAAATAAATCAAGACTCTCTTCTCGACGATAGGTACATTATTCTCAATCTTCAGTTAACGAAATGTCACATTATTTGTCAATCACGTTGTTTCTCTTAGGCGCTACTTCAATGTACTGAGAAATGTTGCGGAAGGTGGGAAAACCTATATTACGAGGCATGTGAATATTGAAGCATCATTTTCGAGACCAATTTACATTTAAACCGGTGTTTTTGATGATAAGAAATACTCAAGTGTATATTGTCATATGACGGGTAAACAGACACTTACCTTGAGTTATAAATAGCCTTTCAGCAGACTACACAATTTGCATGTTCAATCATGGACATGATGGTTTCCTTTCACAAAAGTATCAATTGAAGACAAGCAAATGTTTCAATTGAATAATCAAATAAGGGCATTCAGACAAGGAATTTGGAAAAGGGCGATGAGCTTATACAGTAATTACAAGTAAGTGCATGATGAACATTTTTCTCTAACGGTTAGTCCCCAACAAATGTCGTGTATTTCCATTTAAAACTGCATTGACAAACGGTTACGGTTGGAGATCTCAAATTTAGTAGATGATCTCAGGAAAGATTGAAGTACCAATTTGTATTATTTCATTTCTGAAATTGAGATTTCTTGGTTTGCAATTCCAAGAAACGAGCCAGAACTTACTTCTCTTTTATTTCAGAGAAAATACCCATAAAAATAGTGCATCTTGTGATTAAAAGCGAATTTCCAGACATTTTTGTTTGGGAGATCAACTCAATCTAAAACTCAAAAATATGGCGGGCAATAGTTCCTAGTTTACCAAACATTCTCACTGAATTCTCAGTTCGCAGTTTTAGGATAGAAAGATGCCATTGTATATTCCATTCATTTCATGATCTGCTGTACTTTCATATCATGAATAAATTGGGAATGTGATATTAATAACATCGGTTAGGGTTAGCAAGATCGAGAGAATAAAATGAAGACACTGTGTTGTTTGGGATTCGGAGATTACTCAGGAACGTATTATGGAGCGTAATTTGGAGAAGGAAAAATAAAAATCAACGATAAATAAGTCCAGAGTTTTTTTATCTATTCAATATACCTATCGAAACTTTTTCTGATTCATGCACATGCGGAGAAATTTCTCCAAATTACTTACTGAGGGTAGTGCACCAACGGAAGTTTATTTTTTCAGTGTTTCTGAAATTATATTTTTTGATTAATATTTTCTATTAAAATTCTGACCCACCTCCAGTCGTCCGATCAACATGAAATTTGGTAGGTGTTTATAAATCCGGTGACAATATATTATGATATTTTTGTATTGAACTGTGAAAATTTGCATTTGGGAGTAATTGATTCCGCCTTTTTATAGTTTCAGTTGTTCTGATGATGATACCCAATGAACCTTCATAACCATCGAACACAACTACATGAATAAATACATTAGCACCCTCTTTTAATAGACTCATACTTTTGAAGTATTTTTCTCCCTAAAATCAATAATATAGCTTACATAATATAACTTTTTTTTGTGTAGTCCTCAGACCAAGACCAAAATAAAGACATTTAGTAGCAGAATGTCTCCTAGAAGACAGAAATCTTTGGGAGATCGTTTGCTAACGAACAGTCGTTACCGACCGATGATGAACCCTTTACTCCCATAAACACCTAACTATGTAGGCTTATTATGGCAAGAACCTGTCAGAAAACAACTACTCCCCTGGCTGAGACCAAGACGGGTATTGAATTAAATCTAACATCTACTTGTGCAACGTTCCTCAAAACATCAGAGGACGCAATTGCAAGTGCCCTCTATGACCAACCAGCAGGATTATGTTTTGATTTGGACGGGGTGACCACCTGCAGACTAGTTTCGAGGTTGTTGCCTCTCATCAGTGCAAGGGCAGGTCAACACAGACGGCACTGAAGCCATCTGTTTCCCGTCCAAACCAATACACACTCCGCTGATTAGTCAATTCTGGTTCACGAGATAAAAGCAGTTTCTAGGCCGCTCCATCTAGCGAACAGAGGAAGACACTCCGAATCTCCGGGTTGAGAGATTCAATCGGAGAAGACAGAAATGTCATAGCCACATTCAATTTTAATATTCCATTTGAATAATTCCTACGTAGATATGATTTTTGAAGTATAATCGAATTGTCTTCTTGAAAATCATCTTCAATTTTTTGTAGTAATAGACTGGAAAGGAAAAACTATCTGAACCCAAAGACTAATATTTATATGTACATATATTAATCTGCATGTGTACCGTTCTATAGAGACAGGAGGTCCATGGGAATATTTATACTCGCCAGAATATAGCCACCAGACTGCACTTCAAAATATCATAATTCAAATGAAATATAATCTCATTCAATTTGCAAAATTCCTGACTCCTTGAAAGGTACTACTCTTCGTTTTCGATCATTGTGAATTATTGTCTTTTATACTTTGTGACTGAATTTTTCATCAGAATTTTTATTCATATCTTTCTTTTCTACATTATCATTTTCAAAAGTGAAAGTCACCAACGTATGGGAAACTGATGATTTCCATATTAGTTTTTTTACCTTAAAATCACCCTACCCTTAATGACTTCAATAAAACCTTTCGATACTACAACTGCTCTGAGAGGAAATTCCTGTAATGTTCAGAGAAAATCGTAAAAAGATTACTGGTTTTGCAGTGAAATGAATGTACTAGATTCAGTCCGTAATAAACTCAAAAACAGGTATAGACTTTAATAACGCAGAAAAAATATTTTATTACATGAGTGACAGTGAAAGTTTTTTTTAATATCAAACTAGACAGTAAAACAAAAACAACAACTTGATCAGTGTATCAAAATATATAAAGTAATGACGAAAATTCAAACAAGTTCGGCAAAACATTCGAACTTGTTCGAATTTTCGCCTTTACTCTACCTGGAGTCTTTTGCTGTCTCGAGGAGTGCTTATTGATTTTCCTGGCGGATGGCGCAGCGACTGACTTACTGTAAGTCGCTGCTTCATCCGTAGGGAATTATTAGATAATCAGTTGGTTGTAATTCATTTGGAAGGGTGAAGATAACTCAGAGTTGTCGGACCTACCCTTGCACTGATGAGAGGCAACAACCTCGCAACATGTCTGCAGGTGGTCATCCACAGCCAAAATAAGGATGATCTTTTGTTTGTCTACAATAAGCACTTGCACTTCTTTGAAGAACGTTGCACAAATATCTGTCAGATGTAGTTCAATATCCGTCGTGGCATTAGCCAGGAAAGTAGTTGTTTTCTGTCAGATTTTTGCCTCATATTATCCACTTTGTGGAAATATGTGGAGAGAAGGGTACTTCGACTTTGTCGATTTTATTCTTATCAGGTAATGACGAGTTTGCATATCTTCAACAGGTAGGAATTGGTGATATTCATGAATTTCTGCAGGAACTTCATAGCGAATAATTTTAACCAAAAAGCTTCGAAGTAAAATTTTCGTCACTCTCCTCTAACTTTTTCAAGTGAATTGGAAATCTCTCACTGCTGATTTCTCAATTTTTAGAAGTATTTGGAAACTGAATCAATAAATCTGTTATAATTGAGCTCCGTTTCAAGATATATTTCGGCTTCAAACATTCAAATGTTTAATAAAATTCAGATTCTAAAATCATTTTACCATTTGTGTACAGAGTCCAATATAATATGATGAGCATTTTAACTTAAAATTATGAACTCTTTTGGCTTTTGCGATTTTATAGGAATATCAACATAGGCACCGGAATGAATTTCATCAAGGGATTTACATTCTCTTGAATGTAATTAATCAGTATTATCAATATAAATATCTTTCATGAAATTAAAAAAAAATGGTGTTATGTATGGTATGAATCCTATCGTAGAGGCTGCTACCGAATTGTCTTTCAAGATGGTAGCTTTGAAGAATAATTGAAGAGCTTGCCACTGTTCCAAAGTACGCATCACTTCTGCTTGAAAACAAAAATAAAATTAGTTACACAAATTATATTTAGTAAATTGCCATACTAACTTCCAATAATCACCTTGTCTGACTGGGTTTCAAAAAAAGAGGTTTCAACAGAACATATTCCTGAAATTCTGTACATACCACAATTCGTTTGCTGCTACAGTTCAAATAATTATATATGTCACGGACAAATCTTCTATTTGTTTAGGTATCTTTTCAAAGGCGGCAGATCTACAAAGGTGCAAGAAGTGGCGAATACAGCCCTTCACAAATATATTAGGATTCATTTGTTTAAGCTATGCTTGTACCCAATTGTATTCACACGTCATAACTGCTGCATTGTCTGCTGCAACTGCTACTAAATTTGGAAGTGGTATCCCGCTATTTCCAATAATTTCTTAAATCTGCTGTTAGATCCCTTCAGAACTGACATCTTTCACTTCCACTAGTGCAAGAAGCCGATGTCTGACTTTTTCTACGCTAATATCTACATATCTTACAAGTATAGCTATCCATTTTTTGACAGTAACATCAGTTGTTTCATCTACTATAACTGAAAACTTTCTGTCTTTTGAAATAGATGCAACATTTTCCTCACTATCTTCTTGCAAATTTTTTAACGAGCAATTAGAAAGTTTCAGTTTGTGAGCAGTACACATTTTTCAAAATTTTGGAATCCGGTGCTGCAGATGACATTAATTTTGATAGGTGAATAATCAAGAGCATTGGCAAATTGTGCTCAATTCGCATTCTTTCACCTTTACAGAAAAACTTTTTTTATCCACTTTTGTCTTGAAAATGTTCATATCATGAGTATTTTTGATGAAATTTGTGTAACTACCAAATATATTATTTTGGCAGTATTTTCAATAATTTTGTCCATCTTTGTTGACTAACTAGTCAAACTTCTCAGTATAGGCTTCACGACTGTTTTGAATATATTTCTTTTTCTTAAATTTTGTTTTTCTTCAAAAATTTAAATCATCAGATCCAGATTAACCAATTATATAATACACACGATAACTGGTCCAACTGTTTCTGTCAAATCTTCACTACTGATGGTTACTTGTCTCTGAATTCTCAGATTGTAATTCTAAATTCGGTTGTTACAGTTCCTGAAGCTTCTGAATTTTCATGGCAGCCAGTAATATTTGAATCTGTGGAAGTTGAAGGCTGCTCAGACTCGGAGTCAGTTGGCTCAATAATTTTTAGATTAATCGACTCACCTGTTAGGAAGATCAATCTAAATCACTTGAACTCTGGATCTGTAACGTTTACCATGTAGAATACAACGTTTGGATACCGAACTGCACACTTTTTTGAAGCGATAACCCGAAAACCCTTTTCTTGCGCTTCATGTCCATGAATCATCCATTATTTTGGTGTGGGAAAAAAGTATATCGTTCATGTTTGGGGCATTGTAGTGGTGGGAGGGATGGAGTGTGGTAAACGTTACAGATCCAGAGTTCAAGTAATTAAGATTGATCTTTCTTACAGGTAAGTCGATTAATCTATTAATTACTTTTCACTCTTCCTCTGTAACGTTCACCATGTAGCTGTTGAAAGATAGGGTGAACGATCTACGGAATACATTTTATTTTTCCATGAATAATATTACATTTCCCCTTAAAATTACGGAGAGAAAAAATAATAATGAATTATATGGAAAAACCATGATATAACAGTCTTACTAGGATTTTTGTCATAATAGGTACCAAATTTTTGAATATATAGATACACACCTATGTATATGTATTTTGCTCCACTTACATATCTCACCTACAACATAACCAATGATGATCATTTTCCATTACCCTATATTCAATTGTCAAATTTCAAGGTAGTCCTAGCTAGACGTATGTCTATGGATGAACTTTTCATAATGTCTCGACCAACCGGCTGCCTAGTCGAGGATGTGGCGCATGTCTTATTGAGTATCCCTTGAATCGGCCAGTATTAGTGCCGCTATTATATGTACCTTTTGAAAAAAGTCCTTCAAACACCGTTTATTATATGTTGGTTTTGAACTTTGTTCGAAATATATCTGTTCCTCGGAGGTAAAGGGCACCATGTACATTCTCCTAATTTCAGTACAGCTGTTCAAAGATTATATAGGTTGGTTGATTATCTCTATTCAAAATAAGACATAAGGTCGATATACGACTTGGTATTAATGGACGAATACAATGCTTTGTTGAGTAGTCACTTGTTGCAGCATGCTACTTTCGAGTTGGTCAATCACAGAGCGGTAACAACTCCACATGACTCCTATCTTGTATGAGAAATGTTTCATACCTATTTTATTGATGACTGTTGCAAATCAATTTTCAGGATAACCAACTAACTGAATTATTTCATCGAAACCACATTGAACTATATTCTGTCTCATTCTATAAAGCTTCAGATTCGAAACTAATATCATGTTTACATTAGATTTTATGTATAGAACGAATATAATTGAATTCTTTGTTTCTCCTATTTCCGCAGTTTTTATGCATTCCATCTTATATAATAATAATAATAATAATTCCTCATAAATGCTCCTAAAGTGTACCTGGAAGGCATAGCCTGGGCAAGAAGAGAAAATCAATAATTATTATTTTTGCCGTGGCGATTTATTGACTTTTTTTTGTACTGCAAACCTTAGCAAATGACTCAATAAAAGGTTCTATAAAACTAGTGAATCCAATTCACTATCGGTTTTTCTTTCATCTTGCAAGTTTCTTTCGATTTTTAATTTATTTTTCCTTGGTAATAAATTTATCATATTTCTGGAACCAAAAAAGGAAAACAAATATCCAATATTTTGAAAAGGTGTCATCGAACTTTTTTTTTGTACATTTATTGAAATGCCCAACGTTATAAATGCTCATTAGTCATGAGAATGTTTTTTGAAAAATAATTTTCATTGAATCCGACCATGAGATTCGTAACCCTTAATTAATGACCTAGATGATTTGAAATTGTGGTAAACTGAATTCATCAAAATTGATATTTCTGTGGGTACTGGGTAAGGTAAATAGAATGACGAATGACATGAATTAGCTTCATGAGGAGCTGTCGCATTCATACCTCGATAACGGCTATAAATATCAATAGCCGAAAAACGTCGTAAATAATTAAATTGCAGAAAATTGAATTTCTTTGTTTACTTCAAGACAATATTAGTCTAGGAATCTACACAAGAGGATATCATCTGGATAACCAGTGATATGAATAACCCAGATATCCAATATCATTCAAATAGGAAGCTCTCTAATTTGGTAATTATAAATTGTGCTATTTTATGCCAACGTGTAGAAGAAAGCAAATACATACAGGATATTATGAAATTCCAATTATAGAAATTATCCATATTGAATTTGTATGTTTGGGTATGTGAAACTTATTGAAAATTTCAAAATGGAAAGGATGATCCTCTATCTGGAAATGAGGTACATTCATAAACCTATTTAACTCCTAAGGTTTAATTTACATCTGCATTCTTTATTTGAAATTTCCTTGAGAAAATATCATGAGGGAAATTTTCCCTCCATGTGTTGACAAGCTTTGATAGCTATTTTAAAAACTGTTCACCTAAGGTTTCATAATAATATAGTTTTTTCTAGATGACTCCTCAATTGGATTCGAAAGTTGAAGAGGTGAAATTTTTGGAAGTAATAAATTACCTCTATGTCCGGTTTTGGTAGAAACTTCCATCTGTATTTGACGTTTTCTCTCTGTCTTAAGGTGGTCGTGATGATCTCCTTCCCTGCTCTTATCTCTCTCGCATTTGGCTTGAAATGTTAGTCAATGGTATCAACCTGTAGGGCTGTTTCCTTCGAGGATTGCACTTCTTTTATTTTGGTCCTGTAAATTCGAACCGAACAGCTATTCTAATATTTCCTTTTCGGAGATAACCCATTTAAGGTTATAGTTCAACTGAATGTTTCAGTTGTATCTTTTATACACAAATATAGACTATAAAAATGCTTGAAAATAGTTGAGATGTGTCTGCTTAGGCTGGCAGAACCTCATGATTCAGGTACTCTTGAGGAAAGAAAAGAACCTTATAGGAAAGTTTCCATTGGCTTTCTCTAATTAATTTCTGCCAATGGTTGTTGAGCCTAGTAGGGCTCCCAACACGACACAAAATGGTCTTCAAGGCAGTATAGTGCTTAACATTCAAGTTTCAGATCACTTGAGTGAAGTGAATTGTTACTCACATTTAGTCTGAATGTGACATACCAGCTGAGAGCTCCACAACTTCACATATTTTTTGTGCATTAGATCGACATTATTGTGAAAATAATTGTGATCTATGGTCACAGCATCCTCTGTTGGTAACAGTGACGTACAAATGTACTTCACTTTGAAGACCATTTATGAGCAAGAAAAACATTATCGCAGATATGTTTGTATTAACTGGGCATTCGTGCCTGTACTATCAATATATACGAATTCGCTTTCAGTTTATAGGCACTAAAAGATACTGGAACACATCCAACTTTTTATTAACCTTTGAAGATGCTAAGCATTTGCAGTTTATCCTTATTTTGTGAGTTAATACGTATAGGGTATTCTGAAGTTTAACCCAATAAGGGGCACCTTTGTCAACAGAGGCTAGATGAATATCAACAACTACGCCTCCGTTATTGGAATAATACAGAATACATTGTCAAAGTAGCCGTGTGGCTACCAGAGGGTGCTAGTATTGAGAAAAATACAATATATGCAAATTACGTTCTGCGGCAGTGCCGGCAGTACAAGAAACTAGCAGAGCAGTATCAGAAATATGCCCATCCCTCTTTCGATTACACTCTTTACTCACCCCTTCTGTTCTGTTCTGTTCAACCCAATAAAGGAGCCGATGTAAGGGCGGTACAATCCTTTGTGATTAGAAGATGAACAATGCATTGTCGAAGTAGCCCTTATGGCTACCAGAGGGTGCTAGTGCTGAGAAAAACAATACATTTGTATGTTGATTATATTCTGTGGCAGTACATATGTATGCCTAAGCAACTAGCAAGGCAGTTTCATGCATATGCCTATCCCTCCTTTGATTACTCTTTCCTCACCTCGTAAATCATCATCCGATTGAATCCTTTGTTCCCTCTATAGGTCATCAAATTGTTTGGCAAGGATTCAACCTTCTTTTCAATTATTTCTCTTACTTTCTATATCACTGCCTCTTCTGCCTGTTGAAATATCACTTTATTTTAATCGCACACAAACGGAATTTTACGTGTAAACAGCTCGACATACAACAAAATAATGAATGATTCATGGACATGAAGCGCAAGAAAGGGGCTCTTGGTTTATCGCTTTTAAAAAGTGTGCAGTTCGGAATACAAACATTGTATACTACATGGTGAACGTTACAGAGGAAGAGTGAAAGGTAATTTCATTTTTATTAGAGAGCTCAAAAGAGTGAAACAAATAAAACTAACATTTAAAAAACCTATAACATATAACATTGTGATTAATTGTCTCTATTAGTAAACCAAGAAAAATAGAAACATATCTAATAATATAAGTCATAGAAACATATCTAATAATATAAGTCAGTTGATACATGGGGTCCGTGGGGAGTAAAGTTAATGAACCCACTAAACTGAATGATCAAAAACCAATCACAGCTACCAATCCCATAATCCTAATTAAACAAACCACAAACATTACATTATCGAATTAATAACATTTATGATATACCTTCAGGTTGTTTATTATTCAATACTCCAATATAATGGGGTACGTTCGGGAAGCTCACAATAATTTTCATGCCACATGCACATACATCAAAGAAAATGTGAAAAATAGACAAAGGTTAGCGAGTTAACGGTTGCGGGCGTTCATCTAAAAATTCATTATTATTTTATTCTGTGATAATTCAATGTCAAATGTCACGTAATGTTGCCAAAAGATTTTTTCAGTCTGCGAATAACAATGAAGAGTATATAAAGCAGTTTGTAGATGGCGTCACCGATTATTAACATGGTAAACACTAAATGCTAAGAATAATTATAAAATATATTATTTTTGCCTTCTATCTTGGTTCTTTCATTGCTTCAATCAGAAAGGGATTGAAACTGAGAAAGTGGCACTGAGGTACTGAAAAGGGGTGTAAAACCGCTGATTTCTGTACTTTGGCACTGACGCTGGCAACGCTAATCTCAGGCATTGGATGATGGACGTTTGCTGAAGTTCATGAAGACGAGTTCATCCTTGTGTGGTTCTGAAGAAGTACTTGAAAAAAAACAGGTTTCAGGTGGTGGTGGTGTGTTTATTCACTATATCTGTATAACTACGTCGTTCATGAAATATATTCAGTGCCTTAATTATATATGAGCCGTCCGTACTTACGGGAGTAGGAAGGTTACCTCTCATGCTGGCAATATTTCTAGTTAAAGAGGTTTTTGGTATGAATATATAGTAGCTGTATGAACTATCAATATTACTTTTTGGGTTAAAAGAACGACGGCCTGTAAACTCGGAAAAGGATACTTATACTTCAAAATTCCGGCCGCGAAAGCCTTAACCAATATTGAGTAGCTGCATACCATTTTCTCATCGTAGTATTTGAAGGTCTCTTCCCTGGCGAAAGCCCGCTACTCATCCATCCGGATTCTAAATCTCACGGATTAGCCGTACAACTGAAAGTGAAAACGCATCAGTTCAAACGGTCACTATTATGGATTCATTTTCGTACTTTTATAAAAAAGAGGACTTTTGATGCCTCTCATGCGGAAAGTTGGATCAAACATCATTCAATTCCACTTCAAATGGATGATATGGTGGCTTTCAATAATGAAGTGAGTTCAAATCTCATTACAGTCACCGGTCCCATGCATGGTATCATGGTTCATACGCACAAGTCTGTCGAAAAATTCTGTGGGTTGCTCGTAATGGTGCAGCTGCAGTTGACAGAAAAAACAATTTCAGACGGAAAACATAATTTTAGACAGAAAGAACAATTTTAGACGGAAAGTACAGCAATGTATCATATCGTAATTTGTTTCATGTTGGACATATGGCATAAAATGTGAACAAAAGTAAAGTATTATCTGAAAGGATTGTTTTCAACTGTATGTCAGTCACTGGTTTAACATTCATTGGTCTTTGAAATTGGTCTATTACATACCGGGTGAGTGAAATTCGAGTAGATGCATGGGGATGTCGGAAACGGTAAGAGCTACAGAGAGGCTGGAATGGAGGCAAAGTTGCGAATCATGGAGCTCATTACTATGATGTTGAAAAATCTGAGCTAGCCATTTTACTTTCAGAGATATACTGGAAAAAACGAAAAATTTGATTTTGGTTTTCCACTCATATCTGCTTGAATACAACAGCTTTCCAGAAAATATTTACACTTTTTTATTGCAACTTTCGATGGGCTGTGAAAATATGTAAACGAATATGTTCTACAGGGTGTTGTTTTCCGTGGGCCACCTCTAACTATGAAATTTTAAATACGGACCTGGATTTTTAATCACTTTTTTTAGGCTGAAATGGTCATATTTCATCATGATTATCAGTGAAAATTGGATAATGTGAAAATTCATGTTAGACAACGGGCCCGTGTCAAAAATCGATGGGTCATCTGACCCACCAGAGGACCTATGTAGTAAGATAGAAGGTCTTAAAATAATGAGATTAAGCACTATGCCGTCACTTGTGAGCTGTTCAACTGAGTGCAGGTGAGAATTGAAAAGCACAAGTTGAGTAGGCATATTTTGGTCAAATGATTTTGTACGGCACTCTGGCCACCTATAGATGCATAAAAAATAATGAGAAAACACGAAGTGCCGTACAAAAATAGTGCGCCAGTTGGTCGGAATTTTTTTTTTCCGGCTAATTTTTAGGGTAATTTGGGTCATTTGATCGTGTACGGCATTAGTTCCATACTTTTGCAGTACCTCTTACAATCCATTATTCCGAAACGCCGTACAAAAAATCATGCGACAAGGGAAAAAGATCGAGGGTTGAAACCCCCTCTTTTCCGTAGTCCAGGGGAGTGATTTGAAAAAGTACGGCATCGGTTCTAAAACATAATGTAGCACTCAAAAGTACTATTGAAAATAATGCCGGCCAAAAATTATTGTTCATTTGAATGAATATCGATAATTATCTTAAGTTCATCTTATACTTTATTGAAAAAGGTGAAAAATCATTTGATTCTGAACGGCAAATTGTTTTTCAACATGACATTGCTAAAAACTGTTGTTATATAATAATGCCGTTCAAAAAAAACTTTTCTAAAAATATTTATAGAGAAATAGAAAACATGCAGTCGTTTCAATTATTTAAAAAGTTTTAAAAATCATAGATAAATGAAAAATATCAATTTTCTAGATATTATTGTTGTTTTAAATAGTATTCCGGTAAACAAATTTCAAAAAAATTATGCCGTACATTTTCATGCAGACCATATTTTTTGGCTGATGAAAAATGACACTACCTTTCCAGAGGTTCTTTATGGTCATCTGATACTGTACGGCATTAACATATTTTTGAAGAGAACAATTCAAATATGCATTAATAATTATGCCGTCTATCTGAAGTGAAATGGTATGTATATTATATCCAAGAATTGAAAACCGTCAATCACAGTATCAACAGTTTTGTATAATGGTCATCTGATACTGTACTGCATTAACATATTTTTGAAGAGAACAATTGATTATATGCATTATTCATTATGCCGTCTATCTGAAGTGAAACGGTATGTATAATATATCCAAGGAATAAAAACTGTTAATCGCAGTATCAACAGTTTTTGATGTTATATATACTTTAAACATTGATATAATTTGTTTAATCGTTTAAATAAAAAGTACCCGCACGACCGCACCAATTACACATAAACTCAGGCGCGTCGATAGGTTTTTTTTAGGGGGGGTACTTAGTAGTGGAATATGGATTATGAATTGGGGTGGCTGGTACTATAGCGCCGAATTTTTTTTTGAGCCAGTTTGCCAAATATCACACTCAAATAGGTGAAATTGAAATATAATGAATGAACAACTGATTGTGCTTCATTTGCTTGAACTTTCATTAAAGCAAAGAAACTTTATTCGGCCACACTTTTTACTAAAAATTTTAATTTATTTTTTTTTCCATTAAAGGGTGTTCCAGTCAGGCCCTGTCTCCAAAGCTCCGATACATACGGAGAACGCGCTGGATCGTTTACCCACATAACCACTCCTCACGCCCGTGGGGTGAGTGATTACTGGTCCCGAGAATCATGTGCCCTGAGCAGACGCAATAAACCAAGGATGACGGCCTTCTGCATTCGTCTGGCTAAGATTTCTGCCATATTACGGGAAGCCAGTATGATTTTTAAGTTCGAGAGCAGTGTGTCCTTCATAACACCAAGGACCCCAATAATCAGAACCACCATTTTTAACAGAATGGTTTAGGTAGAGCCTGCTGAGTTCAGAGAGTAAGTACATTAGTCCGTTTCTCCTCCTCTTTTCGGACGATGTTCGTTAAGCCAGGAGCCAAAAACTCCAAGACGAAAATCGTCTCACTTTGATAGTCGAGGAGGACTACATCAGGGTTATTGGCGTGTATTTGCCTGAGGTGGAGAATGAGTACTTTCAATATATTCGGCACTTCTCATTCTCCACAACGGACTCGATATCCCCCGGTGTTTCGTCTATACCGTACGAGTGTCGTAGATGATAATATAACACTCGTAGAGCCGCAATATGTCTGTGGATATAGGCTGAGACCGTATATGCTGGACATGCCGACATCAAATGCATAATGGTCTCAGGCACCCCACTACACGCTCTGCATCTAGTGTTTACCCATCACGCGGCTACGGTAGACGAGGGTGTTGAAAACACCATCATGGCAGGCCATTATGAATCCCTCGGTCTCCGATTTCAGCTTACTTGACCTTAGGATTGCAAAGTTCAAACTCTTGGATAAGCCGAGGTTTTCGATGTTTTTGAAGAAGACCCCATGCATCGGCTTATCCTTGTGTAGCTGCAGTAGGACCTCAGTATCCGCAGCCTTCACGTGAGCCTTTTGCTGAACTCTGTGACAGAGTTTGGGTACGACCAAGTTCATCGGCTGCCTGGATTGCTGCCTTGAAACGAAATGCCCCAATCCCTGCTTTTTCATGGTCACGGACCATGCAGAGAAGGGGATCTGAACTCCTGATGACTTTACAGGCTCCACCCAGTACCATTCTGTTAGGTAGACACTCCAAACTCAAAAGTCTACGGCCTCCCTGTTGTCTAGGGAAGTATAGCCGTGGAACAGACGATTTAGGATGCAAGCTTCTTTGAAAGTGCATCATTTTGCGAGTTTTAACGTCGAGTTGTCGCAGCTCTTCCATTTTACTACTCCAAATGAGTAGAGTAGAATCGGAACAGCAAGTATATTGGTTGCAGCAACTTTGTTCTTCCCCGACAGTTCTGATGACCAGATTTGATACTTGACGCGGAGAGAGCTTTTAACTGTGTTTACCTCTTGGGATCGGCGTTGCTCCACTCCCAAGTAGGTATACGTCTCTCCGGCATCAAGATGATGTAGGACGCTTCCGGCGTCTACGAGCTGGACATCCTCTCCGTATCCCTCACATCGTCCTCTTTTGAGATGAACCGTGGTACATTTGTCAATCCCGAACTCCATTCCGATAGCACGCGTGTACTCTTGCACCACCCTCAAGGACTGTCAATTTTGCTCCGAATGACTTTAAATTTTGACACAATATTCTTCAAGAGTTATACATTCATTTAAAAAAATAAAAAGAAATTGAAATTTTTTTTGGTAAAATACCACACTCCCCTTCATATGAACTTTCAGATTTGTACGGCATTGACTTTTTATAGACGAATGCATTAAATTGAAATAAATTATCTGAATGCCGTATAAAAAAATATGGTACATTTCGTTACATGAATTTTTCTGGAGTTTTTCCCCCTCTACTGACTTTTGAACTAACAAAAATGTACGGCATGTTAAAAACTGTTATCTATGCATAAAATACTTTCAGAATAAATTAATTTTATGTTGTGTCAATTCACCCCCCGGACTACGGAAAAGAGGGGGTTTCAACCCTCTGTCTTTTCTCCTTGTCGCATGATTTTTTGTACGGCGTTGCGGAATAATGGATTGTAAGAGGTACTGCAACAGTATGGAACTAATGCCGTACACGATCAAATTACCCAGATTACCCTAACAATTAGCCGAAAAAAAAAATTCCGACTCACTGGCTCACTATTTTTGTACGGCACTACGCGTTTTCTTATTATTTTTGATGCATCTATAGGTGGCCAGAGTGCCGTACAAAATCATTTGAACAAAATATGCCTACTCAACTTGTGCTTTTCAATTCTCACCTGCACTCAGTTGGACAGCATACAAGTAACGGCATAGTGCTTAATCTCATTATTTTAAGCCCTTCTATCTTACTACATAGGTCCTCTGGTGGTTCAGATGCAACATCGATTTTTGACACGGGCCTGTAGTCTATGTGTTTCGAGATATCTCTTTTTAAAATGATATCGATTCATTGTATTGAGAGTTTTTCAAATAAAAAATTACTCCCAAGTGTTTGGAATATTTATATCTGAATATGTGTATCATTCTACGTTAAACATTTTTGTTTCATCACAGAAAAAAGTAAAACCTGATGGTTATTAGTTTGAGATAAAATTGAAAGATACAATTCTTGGTTGTCATGGAAATCTATTTCGTTACTTCGATTACTTGCACCGACTTTATGATCCCTTCCAGTAGGACATGACAATTGTTTATTTGACAACTGTCCTAAATTCATCGATTATCGTTTCTGTTTCCGACTTATAATGCCGTTCACAGGTTTTCAGGAACGAGATATGATCATGGTTTATCACAAATCAAATAGAAATATCAAGTGGTATTCACAATCATGATAAAATATGACCATTGAAGCCTATAAAAAAGTGATAAAAAATCCAGGTCCGTATTTAAAATTTCATAGTTAGGGGTGTCCCAAGGAAAAAAACACTCTGTAGAACACTTTTGTTCACATAATTTCACAGCCCATCGAAAGTTGTAATGACAAAGTGCAAACACTTTCTGGAAATCTGTTGTATTAAAGCGGATATAAGTGAAAAACAAAAATCAAATTTTTTCGTTTTTTCCTGTATATCTCTGAAAGTGAAAAGGCTAGCTCAGATTTTTCAATATTATAGTAATGAGCTTCATAATACGCAACTTTGACTCCATTTAACACTCTCTCTAGCTCTTACCGTTTCCGAGATCCCCATATGCATCTCCACAGAAAGAAAATTATCAGTTATAATAATCAAATATTTGTTTCTTCCAAATTTATTAGGAATTACTGAAAAAGATTGACAATAAACGTGGTTGATTTATTGAAATTATTAGTAATATATTTTTATAATCACTATAAACAAAGGATTTGGTACTGCTATATTCTGTTATTGTAAACAAAATATTTTATTTATAAATAAGTCATTTATTGCAGAGATACAAAGTTTTTTATGAATTAGGTTGAGTAATATTTTAGTGATTATTAATAAACGAAGAGTTGTACGATAATAAATCTATGTGTATTGTTATCATGATTCGGATTTGATATTTTAACGAATCATTTGTTATTATTAATATATATATATATATATATATATATATATATATATATATATATATATATATATATATATATATATATATATATATATATATATATATATATATATATATATATATATATATATATATATATATATATATGTATATATCTTTGAAAAGATATTAAACGTTATTTGGTTGTCAAACAGTCATGCGCCAGCCACCTGTCCGTTTTGTTTCTACCAACTGCCAACCCAACCGCCATTGTACAAATTACGAAGCTGCAAGAAGGAGAGGTCAACGCAAAGCCACAGTTTACATAAGTTCAGTGATAAACAATAATGGAAGAGGCCGATTATACCTACTAGTGCTTTGGGTTTGTTAATAAGTGAATGTGGTGCCGGCGAAGAACTCATGAAAAATTTTGAACCTAAGTTTCTTCCTAAAAAAGTAATTGAATTCATAAAACTGTTTTCAAATAAATCCATAGGTCATTCGTGAGTATCGAAATCATATTATCATTATTTATTATCTATGCCTACATGAAACATAACCTCAAAACGTAGACCGGCAAGTTGTTTGAGAAAACCAGTGAAAGCAAATTCAGTGGTAATATAGTTATTGGTTCACGGTATAGGATCGTTCCTAACAAAAATCAAATTTGCAAGTTGAATTCGCGTTAAAATACCAATTCGAATAACAAAATATAGGTACGTTAACTATGAACATACGTTGATTATCAACAAATAAAAGGAGTTCCTATTAATAAAATTCATAAAATATCGTAGAATGGTGATTTCTTGTACAAAAAAATTAAAAGTGAGAAAAAAAAATACGAAAACGTCAACCCAAAATTGTACATTATAGACATATAATAACGGTCCTTTTTTATTATTTATGCCATATTCACAATGAAACTCAAAACGCAGTATACCTAATGACATAAGTTTGAAGTTTTTAATTCAACTTGTGTTGTTTTATGTCTGTCTTCTAGGAATCTTGCAATCAAAGTTTCGTCTATGATATTGTTATATATAAGAATTATGTTTTCATTTGTTATGTTCGCACTTAGCCTCATGTTGTTTAAGTTTGGAAGATTTCATGTTTTCGTTTATTTATAATTATATGCAGTTGAAGACTACAAAATAGTGGTACTATTCACTATTAATTTTGATTTGCATTTTTGTTTATTTCATATATTTTAGGATATTTATGCGGCCAATTTCTCCTTTATGTATCGAACAAGTTTTAGTTTGAAAAATAAATCACTTGTATGAAAGATAAATCGTTTTATTACTGTCTGCCCAGACACTTGTAAACATTAGCCAATTTATTATCCTGTACTTTTTACTTGTATGTTTTCTGTTAAAAATACCATATTCATGATGTTATTTTGAATAAAATCTTCTTTGTTGCACTGTGTCCAAAACAAAATCAGTCGTCACATCATCTTATTTGATGAAACTATATGAGATGAAACTATATCCTCACCGCAGGTTCGCATAAAAGCAGTGCGAAGTTCATACAGTACGATGCAAATGTATGGAATAGATTCATTATTTCTGAATATAAAGATATTTCGGAAAATTCCTCAGGCAGTTCTATTTTTTTCCGATGGGCCAATTTTTGAACCCCATCCAAAATATATAGGGTTATCCGCATTTGAGTAAAAATAACTGATGATATTTTTAAAAGGGACACCCAGTATATTTGGTTAGGCATCGTCATCACAAATCCAGTCATACCAGGTTTGATGGGATTATATCAAACGGCTGCAGAGATATGGGCAAAAAACTTCGCCATATGCCCAATGAGTGCGACAGAGACTTTTAACCTTCTGAATCGTTTGGTGTCTCAGTCATACTCATTAGACATACGAGGACGTTTTTTGCCCATATCTCCGCAACCGTTTGACATAATCCCATCAAACCTGTTATTACTGGATTCGTAATGATGATCCCTAACCACATCTGGAAAATATAGTGGCTGTCATATTTAAAATATCACCAGTCACTCAAATGCGGAAAACCCTATATATTTTTGGTGGGGTTCAAAAATTGGCCCATCGGAAAAAAAATCGACCATTTTTAGCACTGAAACTAAAGAATTTATTAATAGATATTTCATAAAAAAATTATTCATTTATTATGAGCTCATTCCCATATAATCATAACAAAATATTATCTCACAGAAAGAACATAATATTTATGAATATATTTCAGTTATTCCAGCAAAAAAAATATTTGTTCATTATCAACAATAAGTACTTTTTCATGTTGTATGGTAAACAAGCATCTGGGTATAATAATTCAATCTGGAATAACAGTGAACAAATTTACCTATGTTACGTTATAACTACAAACAGTAATTTCGTTGTTATAAAATCTGTTTAGTGTTTATTAGTATTTGAAATATACACTCATATTGATAGTTATTATGAATTTATAACAGAAGCAAAATTTAAGATAACCGTGAATACATCTTTATTCACTAAGGTGGAAACAAATGATTTGTTTCTTTGAAACAAATGTTCAATAAGCCATATTTCAATTACGGATTTGGTGACAGTTAACGATTCTTAATTGATTTAACTAAACTGTTCTTTCAGTGTACTCGAATTTCACTCACCCGGTATAACCATTTTTGTACTTGTATGTTGCACATGAGTGTTTTCTTGACCTCACTGTATACAATGTGATTACCTCGGCTGCACTAATAAGAAACAGAAATTAATTTCGACACCGGCAGTTGTTTCCATCCTTTGAATCGAGCGATGTCTGGCCTCAGAGAGCTGTTGCAAAGTTGTTATTCAAATTAGGCATATTTGCACCTATGTCTGACGAAGATAATTCATTCATCGTTCATTCATTCATTATTCGTCTGAGTTTCAGCCAGGAAATTATGTTCCTGCCAAGTTCTAGCTACAGGTACAGTCCAATAAAAGAAACCTGAAATTAACAGATCAACTTTGCTGAAGAGACGTCTACTCACAACATTTGGAAGTTCAAAAAAAAAACGAGTATTACTCAGCTGTTATTAGGATCAGGTTTCCCATTTTGAAAAAGAACAGTTAGAACAAGTTTGCAAACAGTGATGCCGAATATCATCTGCGAGACACAGCCGCAATTTTCGCAATACTTCTCATTAGCATGTTCACTAAATTTCGTCGATTTTTGCATTTCCTGTACCAAATTGAATTGGGATATTTAACAACGTGCATGACATTATATGAATATACTTACCACGGGTATGAAGTTGGCAGCTTATCTGTCATTTATCGATTGGGTGATTTTCAATATAAAACACATAATTTATGTTTGTCAATCATTTCAAATAAAGCCTCTTCCACAGTGGAGATTGTATTTTATTCTAGAAATGCTAACAATTATTCACACAAAATAGATGTACTGATTTATTGATAGCTAGTCTTCAATCAATTATCTCATCAATACTGCATGAATATTTTTTTCAAACAGCTAGCCAACATCTTTGCATACCTTTGAAAATTATGGCATTATAAGTTATCTTGCCTGAATACTGGATCTATCAAGCTCACGACTGTATTCTTCGAAAAAAATTACAATATAAGTAGTTCTATGTGGTTCTTAGTATCCACAACGTCGTAACGACATGCTTTCATCGACGGACAGAAAAGGCATCATTGTCGAAGGCTTGATGGTTTATTCGCTTTGATATAATGTCTTCGAAGTTAAAATGGTTGAACTGTTTCATTGCAATGTCACTAAAATTGCAGTTATGAACGCATTATGAATCCCAGCGATGGTACATGAAATCCGAATCTTGACTGCTATCTTTCGGGAGTCATTGTTGTAACTTCAGCGTCAAATTGCTCGGACCCTTCAATGCAGCGACTTCGGAACCATGAGATTTCAGCGCCTTTAGAGTTGGGATAATAAGACCACTTCTTTGTAGCGTATCTTGGATCGCGACGGTAAAAGTGCTCTTAATGTAGATTGTGGCACCCACGGTGCGACTGTATTGAGCCAAGGGTTGCAAAGTTGATCTTGCAACCAGTTCACAATTCATATGAAACTTCTGCACGCACACGGATACGAATACTATGAAACAGTTCCAATCAGTTGGCAAAGCAATGCTTATGATTTCACAGTGTCTGATTCTGACTCAGATGAGGAATGCATGATTGATCATTATCGATACAACAGACAACGAAGAACACAAAGGGCGTACTCTAGAGGAAAAATCTGACTCCCAGACAGTTGCACAGGAACTGACTGAAACTGAAAGTTTATAGCTTTTTATCGAATGTCGAAATAATCTTACCTGGAATTGACAGAGACAGTTAGACAAGTTTAAAATTAATTTTTTGATCAGCCTCTTTCGAAACAAACAAAATAATCTATATAACTACTTGGAAAACAATCTCAATGCCAGCAACTTCAAACTGCAATGCAACTGCGACCGCGGCAAATGGTCGCTTACAACCGATTTGTGACTGATTGCAAACCAGTTTCATTTGAATCGACTCGTGTGCGGCTTCACACTACTACACTTTGCTGAGGTTACAAAAAGATCAACTGATTTGCAACCTTTGTTTCAAAACAGTCGCACCGTGGGCGGTCGGCGTTATGGAAACCAGACTACTTACTTGCAACGTCGCTGCGGTAGAAGTGATAGCCAGACCGCCGAGTAGCAGCGTTTTTGAGGCAACGGATTTTGACACGCTTTGAATCGTGACAGCAACGCCATCTGAGCCACGATAACTTAAAGTGTGCCCCGAAAGCTGCAACTTATCTGAGGTCGCAATGATAGAAGGACCTCAAATCCACAAAACTAGTTGAGCGCGATCTGGTGAGAGCACGCGTTTGTCGATCGTGTTTGCACTTTTGTTTGAAGATTGTAAACGATGTATTAACTTAATTACTTGCATTTTGGACGTCCATCGTCTTAATGGTTGAAATATTTTCAAATCTTCTCACTACGTTTCGATTGCTTGAATCCGAAGTCATCTGGTGAATAATGACAAATTCAGACTCTACGCGATGGATTTTAGGTCTCTTATTACGGTGTAATTACGCGCGGTGTTGTAACGAGCGGGGTTTCGCGCTTTTTCCTCCAAAACGGTCCATTAGCGGTCTCCATGCGTTTTTAATTTTTACGCTTGGTCGACTGAAGGCACCATTGGCTTTGATATAGGCGGTTTCTATAATATTTTGTTTAAACCAATATTCCTCTTTATGAGGAATACTAGACTCGTTCCAAAGAATTAGGTAGTGCTTCGTCCAGGCGTGGTCACAATTCCCGATTTTGATGTTTCCCTACGTTAAGTCCACTTTTGTGTTCTTCCATTCTTACTGATGATGGCCTCTCGCTTTCTATGATATGGGATTCTCCACATTCACGTGGGATTTTGTGAATACAGTTTTTGATGGATTTTCCGGATTGAAAGCAACTCTTGATATTATATTTGTTTCCGATCCTACTGATCTTCTCGGAGATACCCCTGATGTACAGAAGGATGAAACGGGGTTTTGTGGTCGTTTGTCGATTGTCTTGTTCATTTTGAGTAGTTTCTGTACTTCTCCTATGAATTTCTCGGAGTATCCATTTCGGAATATATTATTTTTTATGTTGTATATTTTCGCCTCCAGTGACTCCTGGTTGTTGCAAATACCCATTGCTCTCTCCACCAACATTCTTACAATTTTCCTTTTTGTGGAATTTGGGTGATTGGAACCCTGTGTGTGTCCTGTGTGTGTCCTGTGTGTGTATTCTTCCTGTAGACAGAGGTGAGGATACCAGTGCCTGTTATTTCTGCTTTCACATCGAGAAACTATTGTAAGTTTCCTTTTCATTGTGAACTTGATTGGATCCGTCATGTTATTTATTCTTGAGAAGAAGTCCTCAAGGTGTTCATCTCTGTGGTTCCATATGATGAAGGTGTCATCCACGTATCTTAGCCATAGTTTTGGTTTGTATTCTGCCTCTCTGATAGCCAATAATTCGAACCCCTTTATGTTTATGTTGGCGATCACTGGAGAAAAGGAAAATCCAATCGGCAGTCCATTAACTTGGGGGAAGAAACAGTTCTCTTCTTGAAAGTATGAGTTATATAGGCAACACTGCTGTAGTTCCAATATCGCGTGTACGGAAAGATCCGTCCTATCATGAAGCTGGATGTCTTCTTCCAGTTTCCTCTTGATAATGTTGAGAGATTCTTTTATGGTGACATTTGGGTAAAAGCTCTCCACGTCGAAGCTGATGGAACGAATGTTTCGACAGCACTATTGGCTGCTTATTTTCAGATGTCATGTTCGAAATTTGCCGAATATTTGTGTGCACTTTATGTGATAACCTGCATATTTGAAGTTCATTATTATTATTTTCATAGTCTCGTCAATTATTTCCTCTTTCTTCGATTCATAGCGCTCTCAGCCTGAATCTTGCCCTATCTTGCTTCACGTTTCATCATCTCACTCTTGAATACTGTTTTTCCTATAGTCATGGTAGACTCCTTATACACTCTGATGGTCTAGCTATTCTTCTTCAACGCCACTGTCAAAGGTCCAAGTTGTTTACTGGTTCCTTACAATATATCATCCCTCTAAATCAATGCAACTAAAGCCAGGTTTTCTTAAAATCTATTCAGTTTAGTGTCCTTATGGTATTCCGGTTATTCTAAAACAATGTAAAATTGGTGGGGAAAACTGATTTGCGGTAAATTGTTTCCACTTTCAACGATTTCAATTCAGCAGTAGACATAACAATGAAAACAACTCCGGAATGAATAACTCACTCTCAGGAACAAACGAAACAATTGGGTTTTTACACAAGATACATTGAAACAATTTCTGAATCGTAATGTCAGTACGAGTCGAAATGAAAAAGGAAGTCTTGCTGAATAATAGCATTCATAATATGTAACGCGGCTAACACTATTATTTCAACCTTTCATGTCAGTATACGAGGATAATGGAAACGTTCACACCTGCGGCCGAAAAGAGATTCTACTAGTTTCTGAGCTGATGTCAGTCCTAATTAGGGCCATCAACATACGTCAAACTACGGTGCTAAAGTATTGTAGATTGTAGAGGAGGGGAAGTTGTAGAGGCTATTCGGCCTCACCAGCACTGATAGATCTTTTAAAATATATTCGAAGACCAGGATTCCGCGACTTTGTGTGCAGTTCATCAGTTTCCTGACGTCGGAGGGCTTTGACATGTCTCCTTCCAGGAACATGAGCCTCTTGCATAAAATCGCTGGGCATTCGCAAAGCACATATTCTGCAGTTTTGGTGAAGTTTTTGCATTAGCGGCAACTATCACTTTCTGATTTACCTATTTTTTCGAGGTGATACCTCAGAGGGCAGTGTCCCATCACAGTACCAACTTCAAGTCTTTCTGATGTGACACGAGAAGCTGTTGTTTAGTTTTTCTTTGTAATAGGCTTACTAACCTTTTTGATTGCCTTTGTCCTGGCAAAAGTGTGCTTTGAAGAGCTCACAGAATGGTTCTGGTCCGGAAAATTATATGTTTACTCCTTCTTGGGCAAGGCTGTCTGCTTTCTCGTTGCATCTAATACCTCTGTGGCCTGGCACCTACATCAAGGTGACCTGGTTGTTTGCCGTCACAAGTCTGCTCACACTCACAAGTGTATGACTTCAGAGCTTTCAGTGCTGCTTGGCTATCTGACAATATAAAGATTATTTTCTTCCGAGTGTCCCATTTGTAGCACTAGTGATCAAATATATATTTTACTCTTGAAAGATCGTTGGGTTGTTACCAAAGAGTTTTCAAAGCCTTCAACTTGGCGTACTCTAGCCCTTTCATTCATCTTGGATCCATCAGTGTACCACACTGATGCATCCCTTTCCAGTTGAGGCCCGTTTTAGGTGCAAATTTGGTTGCCATTTGTGACCAATTCGATCGGCATTCCGAAGTTGTACCCAACTGGCATATTATATGTCGGTTTAGACATGGCTTCTGTTATATAAGGGTTTCATGTATGAAAAATGTGATGGACGTTCTGTTGCAATTTGTTTATTATTTTCTGACGCTATTACATCACCATTGTTTTATATATACTGAATGGACTTCCACCCTATACAACATCTCTTTTTATTAAAGTAAACAAAAAATGTAATAAAACAATATAATCTATAAAGTACTCATCATTAACTGAACTCTGAAAACGAGAAATTTTTTGGATACCAATCAACCTGACGAACAGATCATAATCCTGTACTCAACTTCTGGAATGGGTTCTGTATTCAGAATTTACTACAGAAATCAGTTCACTTTTTGAAGGCACATTTGAATCGATTTCACTTTAATATGAATTTGTAGTGAAATATTGATCGGAAGTATCACCTTACAACCTTCAACCGGTTTTACTGCATTATTTGAAATTATTTATATTTTTCATATTTGATACACATGTGTTTTGTTTTTGATGTACCCTGCACCTTCTGGAGTAGCAACTATATGGGATCTAGGATATTTTTTTCATACTTCAGGAACTACTGCTGGCAACCAGGGGCTAGGTAACTTTTTGATCCATACATTATCATCTTTTTTGAGAACACCCAATTCTTTTGAATGACTCCAATTCTTTCTCGTAAGATCTCGTTCTTTTTCACTTTTGTTCTGTTATTCTCGACATCATAACTTTTTTGGCTTCAAGTGCATAATATATGGGTAGATTACACTAGAGTTGACGACTCATAAAAAGTTGAGAAGGAGATGACAAATTATTTTATGTTTTTATCTTATACTGAAATATTGCTATAAATGGATTAGTATAGTTTTCCAAACTTTCTTTATGATATTTTAAATATCTTCACACATCTTCCAACTTGACCATTTGACTGTGAAGAACTTGTACTAATGGTGACATGATCAATGTTCCACTATTTCAAACAAATTTTGGAATGATTCAAAGAAAGTAAGGTCTATCATGGTCCCAAGAGCTAGTGACGCACGTTTCATGAAGTGTTTAATGCATCTCAAAATTTCGTGTGATAGTATCTACTGAATAGATGAGCAGGTACACATGTGTTGGGTAGACCCACCAGGGGAGACCAGGTATTGCGCAACACATAAAAAAATATGTCCCGAAGGTATTTCCTGACTACGATTTCTCATTGCAGAGGATGGTTCGACAGGTTGTTATAACATATATCCGGAGTTGTTCGTTTCTGAGATACAGAGCGTTGAAATTAAAAAAAAAAACGGTATTTATAAAATATCCTGAACATCCTAGAATCGATTCGGTTGAAATTTGGTAGAATTAGTCGAACTAATTGGGCGCTCATTTACCCCTAACTAGATTGAAATTATCAGTGCCAGTCGTTTCTCAGTGGGCACCACCAACAATATTGTGAAAAAAAGTACGCCACTGATTTTTTTAATGATTCTCTGTTTTTCAGATTGAGCAACTAGAAATACAAATTTTTGTTATCTTGTATTTTCTTCATATCTAGCTTCGTTTTCGGGAAAAATAATTAAAGCCACTCACATTGCACATCATGAACACCCGTGTAGGGAACCAGCTGACATTGATAGTAGGGTTTTTTCTACACATATTCCATTTCAAATTTAAAAAGTTCATTCTTGTTTTGTTCACCATCCGTAATAATATATTATCTTAATACATGATAGGCCTACCTGCATACGATAATGAATAATGGCGATTAAATGCAAGTAAGGTCGCTTTGTCATTAGGCTACTATGAGAGTTAGCAAAACATAGTTAAGACATCGTTAAACATCTATGTATCATTTGTTCCTCTCTCCAGTCCGACACTTCAGTTCTACGATTCAGCTGTACCCTTCATTTCTTCGTGACAACATTATTGTCATAGCAGTAAAATCCAGAGATGTCAATTAGCAGCGGTTCCATCATAAATAATTTTACTTCACTGAAATGGCTGAAATGCACCTTAATTGTGGATTACCAAATGGAAATTCTGGAGAAGCATGGAAAATTTACCAGGACAGATATCCTTGTGCTAAAACATTCAGAACGCTACAAGCAAGATCATATGAAACTGGGAGTTTCAAAAATGCAGATTGTGGAAGAAAATAATTGTTCTTGCTCGTCAGCATCTGGACATCACCTACCCTAATCGCTGGATTGGACGTACAGGACCCCAACATTGGCCAGCTTGCAGTCATGATATGATTTCTCCAGATTTTTATTCATGGACCCAAGTAGCAATTCAACGTTGCGGCGACGTGTTTAAAAGAGTTGCGCAACCAAACATAAGTTGCCTTGCCGACCTCAACACAACGTTGTCACAACCCTGTTTTGCACCAATTTGGTAAATCATTTTTGGGTTTTCAAAACGTTTCAGCTCCAACTGTAGGTAGCTGGATATCGTTCTCTAAAGTTTGCTGGGTTTACTTAAAAACAACTACACACCAGCGCCCTCTCGCGCAGCGTTGACAGTTTACTTTTCATGGTGTTTAAAACACAGCTAATATATCAACCAAATAATTACTGATAGCCAAAATGAACACGTAAAGAAAACTTTCTAGTTACTCCTACCGTTACAATCAAAATGTTAAATTTTTATGCTCAAGATACCCGATAAATTAGGATTTCGAAACAGAAATTGGCAACGCATTTCATTTCACTGTCAAATATACTATTGTTTCATGCCGAAAAACACACGGGCTTCAATTCTGTTGTAAATTTTTCGAAACTCAAGAATAAAAAAAAATCTTTTCGATGAACAATATTTGATTCAAATATTGATTAAATCCCGATTTAAATGGAGTACACTTGAATTATTTCTAGAAAACTAAAATAATGCTTCCTAATCCTTTGTTTATGCTGTTTACGTCCGAAATTTGAATGACCGGCCATGTTTCCAAATAGAATTACACTTCCAACATGGCGTAGGAGTATAAAAGTCGTCAACGCGACTATGGATATCAGAAAGCTGAAAATATACTAACTTTCAACTGCAGTCTGCCAGGCAACTAACTTTATACCCAGAGTGCGACTGAAGTGGCTTATCCGACCAAAAACTGAACCAAGTACAACCAACGAAAAATTCAAACTTAAGCTTCAAACTTCAGCTCTCCAAACTGTCTGTCTTTATGAGGGCTTGTGTCTATGAAGTTTCACCACGCAATATTTTTTTGCCTGTAATAGGAGGCAGTGCATTAGAAAGCTCTTTCTGTTTCCGATTCAAAAGTTAGGTTAGGATCATTCCAGTTCCTCATCTTTTACCATATACTTTTTTATCAAGAAATTTAGCCAGTAGTATGTCCTTGTGATTAGAATAAAAATATTAATAAATTGAATGAATGATTATTATCTAAATATTGCTGGCATATCCTCTGTAGTAAATATTTAGAAAAATGTTAGTTGTAAGGATGACTCCACGGAAACGTTTTCAACTTTACTGAAAAATTGCCCACTGCTTAGTTGAATCTTACAAAGTCGACACTCCGTCGGGAAAACGTTTAACATAACCGAAGTTGTCACTTGAACGTTTTCAAAACGTTATTCCCATTCCCAAAATATTTACTAGTTGTAGTCAGTTTGGTAAACGTTCTGTCAACGTCGTAGCCTAACTGATGTCATGCTCAACGTTAAGACAACGTTGTCTGGTGGTTTAGAGAGCATCGTATCATAAATGACTGATTTCTACACCAAGTACAACGTTAATTTTGGTCTATTATGTGGTTATAGTAGCCAAATTGCTACTTGGGGAGTCTTCTGAAGGCTCTTGTTTATAAGACTCCTGTTTATAAGACTCCTGTACTAGATGTGAATAACTTGAGAAATCGCATAATTGACAATTGCATGTAATAAGGACTTCTCAAGTAATTTTTGAACGTCTAGAATGGCGAATCGAATGCGGTGTATTTTATCAGAAGGTGGACATTTTGTTCATTTACTGTAAAAGTCAGTGGAGTACTTTCATTTTCAATATTGTTAGCTGTGGTGCCCACTGAGACGCCACTGGCCATAACAATTACTTTTCAGTAAGGTCTTAATGAGCGCCTTATCAGTTCAAATGAATGTACCAAATTTCAACCATATCGGTTCTAGAATATTCATCATATTTTATAATTACCGTTTTTTTTTAAATTTTAACGCCCTGTATCTCAGAAACGAAGCAACTCTGGATATATGTTCATAGGAAATTCTTTTCTTAAAATGACCTAACAAATCACCCTCTGAGATTGGGAACTGTAGTTAGGGCCATATCTTTTTACACATTTCTCTTATGCGCAGTACTTGGTGTCCCCGTAGGTCTACCCAACAAATATATGTATGTATGTATGTATTTTTATTGACATGAAGTGGTATAGTTCGTTACAGATCAAAATTAAAATAAAAAACTTTAATAAATACGTATATAACCACAGAAACTATCTGAACGATAGTTTGTTCGTGGTGAGACAAAATATGATTAAAATATATAAAAAGAATTCAGTACTTAAAGCTAAATGCATCTAATGATTATCTATAGATAAAATTGAGTAGTGAAACATATAACAAATAAAAATAATATAGTGATTTCACATAGTATAAAAATCATCATTGCATAACTATGGCATCACAATCAAAACACGTAATCAGTTAATAGTCAATCACAGATTGTCAATTAATTCATGTATTTTCCTTCTTGGCGTATCCATTATATATTTTTCCACTTCAGTCCTAAATCTTTTATGTGTTTTTTCACTTTTGATATTATCTGGCAAAATGATATATAATTTAGTTCCTAAGTAGAAATAACTTCTCTGTCCAATGTATTTGTTCATAATGGGCGTAAAATACTTTTGTTTGTTTCTTGTTTCGAAGACATGTGTACGGCGTTGTAATGCACCTCTGTTTGAGTATCACCTCATATTTATGTGCAAATAAAATATCTGTCGGATATATAATACCTCCGCTTCGCTATAAAGTTGGTCAGTGGGATACCTATGGTGTTTGTTGAGCAGTAATTTCAAAAATTAATTTTGCAAAACCTGTATTGCATTATAGTGTACTCTTGAAACGCCTCCCCAACCTATGAGTCCAGCCAGGTTTTTATTCTAGCAAAATCCCTGACAGTTTTAATTAATTCAACCACAGTATCATCGGCGAAGCTGAGGATTTGACCTTCTTTCTCCAATGAAAATACGTTATTCATGTATATATATATATATATATATATATACATATAAAACCAGTTAATATTGGGGATTGCAGCAAAGTCAAAAGTGTACTCTTTTATAGAGTTTATTCTAAGCTTTCGTAAATTTTATTTACATCTTCAGGGAACTACAAAGAATTATTATGTCAATTTTACATTTTGATGATATTAAATTTTACTTACAACTATAGTGAGGTTGGTTGACATGTTCTTAATTCTTTGAATAGTGACATTACAGTTTAAAATTGTAAATAATATATGAAAAAAGACTTTACGAATATAAATAAACAGAAAATTTTAAAATTTCAGTCGAAAAACAAAAGACTTGTTGATTGTATCTAAGGGATATACATCAGGTGTCAATAGAAAAGAAATCTGTAATTTTCAAGTCAATGTTACCAACTGTAATCTTGTACCAACTGTTGAAAATTGAAATATACGACTGTTGTTTTGTAAGTTAGGAAAAAATTACATTTTCAATTGAGTAGTTATGGAGATATTATTGTTCATAGGGAGAGTGTGGTCTAACGACATCAAGAAGGAATAAATCTCACTCAAATGATTTATATCAGTTCTTTCATTCATATATTTTTTTATCTTGAGATATGAAGGCCATTTCCAAAAAAGTTCTCTTAGTCATATGTGTCTCTTTAGCTAATATTTTTGTTGAATTATAATTTATTCGATGGTCAAATTTGTTTACATGATCAGCAAGAGCACATCTTTCAGGATGAAGTCTACAATCACATTTATGTAAGGAAATTCTACTTTTCAGGCATCTAGAAGTATGGCCTATATAATTTTTATCACAGTCTTGACAAGGAATGCTATACACTACATTTGAAGTGGAAGTTAATGGAATTTTATCTTTTACTTTTGAATAAATTGATCTTATTGGTAAAATAGTTTTATTTGCTATTTTGACGTTACACACTGAATGAAACAGCTTGGACAATATTGGTGTAATATCCTTTATATATGGAAGTGAAGTAAATGTAGGAATTGTAGTATTTGTAGGATTAGTATTAGCAACATTGCCATTAGTGGATATGTTAAGATTGTTAGATATAATATCTGTTTCAATATTTAATGGTGTGCTGAACAGAATACTTATCAGTAAGTTAGGTGGATAAGCATTGTCTGAAAAGAGTTTGAAAAGAATATCTAGGTTTTTTTTATGAAAGGATTTATCTGAGATTTTGAGTACTCTAGCTTTAATCTGTTTCACAAGGTTTATTTTCATTGAACGCTTGTGATAAGACTCGAAGTTAATATATCTTCCAGAACTGCATGGTTTCCTGTACCAGTCTATAAGTAATTTGTTATTAAGATTACGTATGAATCTTGTATCTAAGAAAGGTACGGAAAAATCATCATCCTCAGTAAATGAATGAATAATTGGAGCCTTTGGAGTGAATACAACTCAATAAAAATAAACTAACCAGACAACAAAACTACGTCAATCGACACTCGCCGACATAGTCAGCATCTTCAAAAGCCTGCACGTTCTCCAGATTTAACTCCACTAGCCTTTTTGTCGTGGGGATACTTCAAATCCTTGGTGAATTCAACACCTGTAGAATCTGTGGAAGATATAACGGAAGAATTTCAGTAGCATATACGATAATACAGGATACACCAGGGATATTCCAAATCGTGCGACAGTCGATGATACGGAGATGCCATTTGTGTATTAAGCAAAATGGTTGTCCGTTTTACAATCTAAATTTTTATAACAAATTTTTAGTTAGGTAAGCTTTTTATTAGTGTATCGCGTACAGGCTCAGCCTGTTTGGGTGGACTTTATTTGTTTGTTCGCTTAGTTTAGTTAGTTTAAGTTTCAGTTACTGATACAATGTTTGTTTCTGTACTCAGTAATAAATTTTATATTTCAACTATAATTTAATTGTATAAATTTCAAATAACTTTTAAGATAGTTTAGCATAATTTCAGTGTCTCAATTACAGGCTCCGCCTTTGTGAGTAGTCTTATCTTACTTGTTCCTATTGTTCCTATTAGCTCTGATAATGAATATATTTTTTATTACAAATCACTAATAATGAATGTTTAAACGTTGTATAGTCGCCCTGTGCACAAGGTATCTTATAAGGGGCGTACCAGGGATATACCAGTGGGACCGTTATTTATTCTATCTATGTATTATATAATGTGTATTATATTTGATTATGCTTGGAAGAATAAATATTATTATTATTATATTATTATTATTTGAACATTTGCTCAAATGCCATTTTTGTTTCTCTGTAGTTTTACCTGATGAAATGTGTCTATCATTTAAGTATATATTATAATATTTGTTTTTTTTTTCAACAACAACATGTTGATTGGATAATTTCAGGAACGTCTTTAAAAATGATACTCTAATATTAACCTTGCCGTGCAAATTAAAAGTACTCATTTTCAGGTCTTTCGCAAATATTATTTCAGGCCTTGACTCTCATCTAAGAGGAGAATTATAAATTTGAGGCTGGGTTTGTTTATCAGTAGATTTTTCAAAACAATCTTTAAACAAGAAAGTATTGTCACATATCACTGAAACTATATTGAAAACATTTTAGAGAAAAGCTTTCATTTATATGCACTATAAAGAAGAAAATTTATTTAAAAGTGAATTAAACCTATCATTTTGTTCCATTATAAAATTTTAAATGATATACGAGGTTGTCGCGAGAAGTATCTATGTATTTCTTATTATAAATTAAATTCAAAATTACCTCAATATTTATTCTCTCGACCAGCTTTTATATCATCTGAAATTTTACACTTTGACAAAATGATGGGATTAATTCACTTCCTTTTTTTTCAGTGCATTTAAATAAGAACTCCTCTCTGAAAGGTTTTTTTTTATCCCTTCTTCAGTTTTCTTTGGATATGTTTCTTAGTCTGATCATTTCAATTGATGCGTCATTGTTGCACGGTCACTTGCCTGTCTAATGAAGAGACCTTCCAGTGGAATAGTATTTATCTACCTAATTTAAATTTTCTGCTGTAATTTTTGACGTCCAAAACCCTCAAGAAAACTTCCGAAACTCTACTCGTTCACTATCTATCTTTTGGGGGGCAGGGGGGAAAATTTCTTCGATATTAATGTATTGTCATCGGAACTGAACCAACACGTATAATTTCAATTCCATAGGATAAGAGGAAGTGGTTCTGATTTGTTCTAATTTGTGGTAAATTTTATGGAATACATCCACAAAAGTCTAGATAGTGGTAAGTACGTCGCCGTCGGCGCGCTCTTCTTTGATTTATCGAAAGTGTTCGATTCCATTGATTTTAAATTTGTTGAAGATAAACTATACGCCCTCAGGATTCGGGAATTTTTTTTTCTTAGATCATTTCTGAGTTTTAGGAGAATTCAAGAAGAGTTAGGAGAACCTTAATCTGATACTTATGAAATTGACGTTGGAGTTCCCCAGGGTTCAGTATTACGGTCCTTGATCTTTCTTCTGTATGTTAACGACATGCCATTCTATATCAAGTCAAATTGCATAGTCTTATTTGCTGATGATACCTCTATTGCAGAGGAGGCCGTAAACCCCACAGAACTCCAGGTTAGGTTAAATAATGTGGCACATATATTCAATACATGGTGTAAACATAACAAACTAATAGCAAGTGCCAGGAAAACAGTCTTCTTGCAGTTTTTCAAAAACAAATAAATTTTTTTTATTGAATTTGATGTAAACTAAACCACTATTGAGCCTTCAGAACGAACCAGTTCTCAGGTATACACCTAGATGAAGCACTATGCTGGAAATATCAAAGTGATCTTGTGTGTAGTAAATTATCGAGTAGTTATTTCGCACTGTTTAAGTTGAAAAAAACACCTAGACCAGAAAACCTTGAATAATATTTACTATGCTATTATTCATTCTCATATCAAGTATAATTTTATCTTATGGGGTGGAGCCACTGAAACAAGCAGAGTATTCGTAGCTCAGAAAAGAATGGAATCTTGTAAATCATACTTCAAGCAATATTCATTATTGACTGTTGCTTGTATATGTATATTCATAGATGTGTGTGCTACTTTGAACAAAATATAAGGTTTTTACCCATAAGTGGCCCTTACCCAACAAGGCATGGTAATAATATAAAATCCAGAATCATTCGATTAGCTTATATGAAAAGACTCCTTCACTGGCAGGAACAAAATTATACAATCATCTACCATCGGAGCAGAAAAATATACAATCGTACGACCTATTCAAAAGGAAAGTTAGATAATTTTTGGAATTGCATAATTTTTACTCTACCACTGAATATCTTAGCTATAAGTGAACTGGGAGTTTACTTTTGACTCTTTAACCACTGACTTCCAGTATGTGAATGTTTTATCTGTTAGTTTCTTTGTTATATGTATGCACGTTGTACTTTGTACCTTATACGGTACTCAATTAAAACAGAGATTTATTTCGACACTTTTTCATTGACATGTCGTATTTCATGTACATGAACACAAAAGATGAAAAAAATTATTATTATTATCCAGCTTGCTCGATTTGTACCCATCTAAGACACACAGAGCAAGTTAAATGAAAGCTTTCATAGAACGTGGTTTATGACTCACCTGTACTATGGTTCAAATACTCACAACTTTAAATAATGTTCAGGAGGTTGACCATTATTTCTATGTATGTTTTAAGAAAGTTGCATTATGCCATTATTGCACACAGGAAATTATGTCTGTACTCAGGACATCTTTAGTTTTTCGAAAATATCTCAGAAACCTCCAGTTTTAGGATGACTTTCAGGATGTATCTCAGAAAGAATGCATTTTAGGACATATATTGAAAGGATTTTTTCACTTCTAAGTGGGGTGAGAAATCTGTATGAGGAGTTTGTCGGTCTTATTTTGACTCACCCTGTATAAAGTGATTCTCAATATATAAGCTTGAACTCAGAGTACGAAAGTTTGTGATGAAATCCGAGCTGAAACCATAAAGTCTATTTGCCATTATATTAAAGAACTTCTCACCTACATTATCAATAATTGTTTGGAAAAAGGAATTTGGCCTAAAGCGTTTAGGGAAACTGTTGTAATCCTGTATTTAAAAAAGGCGATGAGACTTTGATCACAAATTTCAGACCAATTTCATTAATAACGCCCTTACAAACATTTTTGAAAGGATTCTCAAGAAAAGGTTATTTGCGTACTTAACAAAGTATAATCTGATATCTAACCAATAGTGTTTTAGAGAAAATCTCTCCACACAAGATGCAATATTGTCACTCACCTCAAGGATATCCACTGCTCTGGAAGAAAATTTGCCAAACTTATGTATTTTTATTGATTTGTCGAAAGCGTTCGACTCAGTAAGTCATGACCTACTCCTACAGACACTGGAAGATATAGGAATCAGAAACAAAATTCTCAAATTATTTGGAAATTATCTGAACAATAGATTTCAATCTGTGAGAGTAGACAATGTTAAGAGCGAAGAGGAAAACAGAGTATGGCCTGCCTCAGGGGACTGTATTAGGCCCTATCCTATTTAGTATATATGTCAATGGCATGTTTACGTTAAAGAGCCTGTTGAAGATACTGCCATCTTTTATAAAGCAAATACTTGGAAAGAGTTGAAGGACATTGTAGAATCAGATTTTCCTTTGTTAAAAAACTGGCTAGAACACAAATTATTAACTGTAAACTTAGAAAAAACATATTACATGCCATTTACTTGAAATAAATCGAACACTTTACCACTCGAAAGTCTAACAATAAACATCATTGGACAACGTCACACTATTCTGCCGGAGAAAAAAGTGAAATATCTAGGACTTGTAATGGATACAAACCTCAAATGGGATGCACATATAAATTATATATGCAACTAACTATGATTCATTATACACAAATTTAAGCACTTGAAAAATATTCTACCTTTTTACCAAATAAAAGTCTTGTACCATGCCTTGGTGGAAAGTCACCTGAGATATAGTATAGTATGCTGGGGAGGCGCACTAAAAACACACATCCGTCCACTGGAAAATCTGCAAAAGAGGTTTCTTAAAATTATTATGTCCAAAGAGTTCAGATATCCCACAGACGCACTATTCCACGAAGCCAAAGTGTTTGACATTCCCCAACTATTTTATTATAACATAAATATGAAATATCACCAAAACAAACGTTTCAACCTGCCCAGTCATTCTTATCCTACAAGGAAAAAATATCGTCATGCAGAAAGCCATAGGACAGCGAAGTTATCAATATATAGCACCAAAATTATACAATACTGTTCCACAACACATACAAATAATCAATAGTTCACAGTCGTTCAGAAAAGTCCTAAAACAAATTATCTCCTTTCAACCACGACCAAATATTTCGGAGATGATATAATTTTTTCAACTCATCCACCTATAATTACAAAAATATTCCATGTGCACATGTTCATCAAGTTGGTTTTCTTTAATAAATAAGGTTTTGGTCCACTAAATTTAAGTGTATATTGTAGATAATATTTCATCTTGAAAATCATATTATTATAAATAAAAATGTTTTGAAAGTTCACTAATAATATAGCTTTCTTCTTAACATCGTTATTAACAATTTTTTTAAATTCTTTTAATGATACTGTCTGCTGTTTTATATTTTTTAAATTTTTATCTTATCGTTAGTGTTAAGTTATTTTATTATATATGTGATACAAGTGTTCTAATCAACATTTTGATCCCGATGTATATTTTGTATTTGCCTAATAATTATCTTTATTATCATGATTATTATTATAATAACTAACACTGAAAAAGAAGTTGTTCAATAATCCATTGGTGAAAAATTGAACTAGTGGTAAATTTCCAATAAATTGAAATGTCTAGTCAATTGAGCGGTACTGGGATAAATCCCTGCTCGTCCGCATTCTTCATTCTGTTTTTCAATTTGCATTTTTTATCTCTCATGTCTGAATTACCACCAATATACATACATAGAGACAGAGACTATATCGAAAACTGCGAATTGAACGTCACATTGCTGAAAAGTTCGTTTCACGGTTTTGCTTCATTAATATATACCAACCCACTATTTCCTGTCGACTCGACAATAACCGTTGAAAAATTTCTGTTGTCATTGTACTCGATATTGAATTTTTCACATAACTGATGTTTCTATTTCGGATTACATCAATATTCACTACTAATCTTTCAAATCAGATTCATTTGAAATGAGTAACAAGCCATTGAAATATTGAGATATTTTATTCAAAGAAACACTTTTAATTTTTCAGAGGTACAAGTGGTATTGACATCGACTTGAGACGCGTTGATATCGACCAGTGTCCTCTACCGAAAGGAGTAACTCACCTGAATATATTTGCTGCCTCCGATAAATGCAAGAAGAAAACTACACAGGTATGTTTCAACAGTAGTCTAAATAATCACACTTGATAAGCAATATCCGACAAAATATCATTAACAAGTTGAGTTATTCAAAACTCAGTAAGGTCACCATGTGCATCTCATTTCTACCGAGTTCGTTGGAAATCAGTTGTTTGATAAAATAATACAGGCCGTTTTTTTCAACTTTCTCACTTCTTGGTTTGTTTTACGCATGTTCCGTGAGCCTCGTGATATTTCACATACGAGGCTCCAGCCCAGTTCGTCAATCATCACGAGCATGTTAGTGATTTTTTCGGACAGTTGTGTACCTACACTATTTTTCCCACAACCCAGGACGACAAAAAAAATAATTATTCAACTTCCAAAACACAAACTCATAATTACTTAGTAACTATATTACTATGATAGGAAATTGTAGAATCAATATATAATAGTTCGTTCGCAAGTTCTCCCCATTCTACGAATTATTTGTAAATATTTTGTATCTTGCTAGGGATTTTTCTGGTAATACTTTTTGGCAGCTTCAACTACTCCTCTGTTGGTGTGCAATGTATTCAATCGTCACTAGCAACCAGAGCTGTGCTAACCACAAAAAGTGTTTCGAGCACTAAGCACTCTTGAAAAGTGCTCTAACATCTCAAGTACCAAGCAGTTTCATTCATAAATTGCTCGAGTTACTAAGCACTTTCAGGAAGTGCTTTCAAGTGCTACCTCACTAAAATTATTACTTCCTAATAGTGCTTATTAACGCGAGCATTTTATGAATAAAAGTGCTTGGTGCTCAAGATTTCGGAGCACTTTTCAAATATTGTGATTGAATGTTTGGTTTTGTGTTTTTTTTGGTTATCTCTCCACAGAGGAGAAGTAAGAAATAACAGAATGGTGATTGACATATCGCAAAATGCCTGTATGAATATAGCAAAAGTCACTCTAGTGAAATTTTTAGCAGATTTCTTGTGATTTTAGTCAAACAAATACCTATATGAATCGATAAAAATTTGAAAAAGTGATTTATTCAAAGGTTTTCACAACGGAGACAGATTTGGTCACCGAAACATCAACGTAGTTCAAAAAAGAGAATTAATTTGTAGTTATTTTGAACTTTCATGTTTCTAGATAGGCAGTAATCTTCTAACGCAGTAACTTTTCGGGACAAATTGCAGCCGAGTATCATCTGCCGCGACTTTATGTTTCGACAAGATTCATTTATATGGAAAGGCAAAGTGCGTAGTAATCTCGAAAAGTGCTCCAGATCACCAGAGTGCCCTCGAGTGATTTTCGTGATTACTAATCACTGAGCCTTTTTGTGAATCGCTTCGAAGCACTAAGCACTAAGCACTGGTCCAAGAAAGTGCTCGAAAGCACAGTGCTCGAAAGCACAGTGCTTACGAGCACCAAAGTGCTTTGAGTGCTTTCACAAGCATCAAGCACTGCATCAAACAAAAAAATGTGATTTTTTGTTAATTTTATTGACATAAAACTATTGTTCAGTATTTTGGAAAATTCTCCCGATCCTATTTGACATAAAATGTCAATTATCTAGAAATGTTTAGTCAAACTTCACATTCTACACACCGCAACAAGTAGAATACATAAACCAAACCAACACTTACT
This sequence comes from Chrysolina oricalcia, assembly GCA_944452925.2. NCBI lineage: Eukaryota > Metazoa > Arthropoda > Insecta > Coleoptera > Chrysomelidae > Chrysolina > Chrysolina oricalcia. The sequence goes on along the minus strand of OX101809.2, from coordinate 44,639,079 downwards.
GGGTAGGTAAAAAACTTACAGTCGAACTCCATCAAATAGATATTTGGTGGAGTTCGACTGTAAGTTTTTTACCTACCCAGTAAGATCTCACCTCCACTGTATGTTATGGTTCGCCTCCGTTGGACAAACTAACACTATTCAAACAACTCATAACAGTAATAAGAGTATAATTCCGGCACATACAACTACTAGCTCAAATGCTGTAATTATAATGACGCCAGTTTTTCGAAAACGCATTATGATCACACCCTAACAGGTCCGGCAATTACTCCCGATTGATCAAGAGTTGGTCCAAAATTAACAAGTAGGAAAACAAGTTACATTTCCGTAGGAACACCAAGTTCGACTGCAAATAAATAGTTGTATGATACATGTTACATGAGTTTCTGTTCTAATGATATCGAAAAAAGTTAATTGAAAAAGTTGTTTGGAATTCAATTTTATAAGCAATAACGGAAAAAATTTAAATTGCAATTTTTTTTATATTTTCCGATCTAATTACAAAAATTTTTTTTTCTCAATGGCTCGACAGAGCCTTCATCAAAATTAAGTTGACTTGCTAAAGATGGTTCTAACGCCAACGTCTCTAAACTCGTAAGGCGATCCTGACACATTGTAGATCGTAGTAAATGATCGTTCAAATTCGGCCAGTGTGGAATGGTATAGTAAATTTTTAGAGCTATGACAATATTCGGAAATAGCACTCCAGTTTTAAGTTCTACAAGCTTATTAAATAACTTTAGTAGTGGCAGATAATCTTGTCCCAAGTTCACATTATGAATTGATTTTAGGTGGACAATTTCTTCCACTTAGTCTTGAGACACATCCGCGTTGTAGTAATTGCAGAAACTTCTTGTTTTGAAGCCAATTTCTTCTTCATTAAGAGTGAGGTATTTCCAAAGAAAGCTGAATCTTTCTTCTATTTTTTCTAATGCAGCGAAACGTGTTGTCATGTTCAATTAAACTGTCAAGAAGGATGCAAAAAACAATTTGCTCAAATTGTGTTTCTTGGTCCGTTTCAGCTATTTCATCTCGAGACTCATCAAAGAACCGCTTTCTTGTTGTCTTCTCTTATCAGGAGAAGTTTCTGGTATATTAAACTTAAACTGTCAACTACTTTGCATTCTTCTAAAATACCGTTCCAATTAAACTTTTTACATTTTCTACTTCAACATCCACCGTTACCTCTCTGGCTTGTAAAATTGTGTTACGGTAATTGATACTTGTTAAAGCATTAAGCCAAATAAATGTCATAATGATGCATTAAAAAAAAATTAAATATTTTTGAATACCTTTTAAGTCAGATTGTATCTCTGCCGAAAGATTCAATGTTTTCAAATCGCTAATGTTATAAACTTTCTGAATTATCCCGAAGAAAGTGATTGCTTCTGCACAGCATTCAGCTGCATGCACTCCACAAAGATTTAGAGTACGACAAGCATAAGGTGAAAATATTGCAAGTGGATTTCGTTGGAGAATATGACTCTAGGCACCCTTATTTTTGCCACTCATGTTGTTTCCGTTGTTATAACCTTGCGCTCGACATTCTGAGAGAGGAATATCATGTTTTTCTAGAGTGACAGAAATTAATGAAGCTATATCTTCACCAGTTTTCATATTACAGTCGACAAACTCCAGAAATCGTTCATGTATTTTATACTGATTATTTTCTTCATCCAATAAAATGTTGCGAAGAATAAAAACTGTTTGCTCCACATGAGCTGAATCTGGTGTAGCGTCAACAATTATGGCATAATATTTAGCAGCTTCTCTTTCCTTTTTAATAGCACGAACAACTTGACTTGCACCACATTCAATAAATTCATTTTGTGTGGAGGGTGACAAATAATTAACCTGCATCCTCTGTTTCATAGGGTCGTAATGACGAATTATTTCAAGGATTCCAAGGAAATTCTCATTGTTGAAATCGCCTATAGCACCGCCAGTGCATCTGAAAGCTAATCCTCTTTCAGCGACAAATAGTGTGACGTCCAATATTCTTTCCAATATTTGCTTCCATCGTTCAAACTCACTTCTGATATTTTCTGACAGTGAAAAATCTATGGTAGTCTGATTTCGTATTCGTGTTTCTAATACACTCCACTCGAGATAACAGACCTTGTGGTTATGGCTATTTTGATGTTCAGGCACTCGATCATGCAACTTTTTTCAACTTCTTTCTGCTGAATATCCAGATGGTAAAGCCAGTGCAGATCTCTTGGTCTCAGAAAATTTACTGGAAAGGCGGCAAGGATAGCAGAATAGAGCATTTTTGCTCTTACTCCAAATTAACCAGTTTCTTTTCATTCTTTCGCCATTTTTGAAACTGATTTCAAATATGCTTGTGGGGAAGCGATGACCAGTTGCGTCATCTGAAAAACAACAAGGAATCTGTTGTGCACCTCTGCAAATAATTATATCCACTTGAGCTGGTGAAATGAATAAATACTTCAGATCGCCAATGTCGTAGTCATATGGCTTTTTTTTGTTTAGTTTCGCCTTCTTTGTAGAAAGTACTTGCCTCTATCTGTTTCTCCACAAGTAACTTATTTGATTCTTCACAACTTGTAGTATCTATAGGTATCATCTTATGGTCAACAGATTGACATTGAGGACTAACTGATTCAGTTATATCTATTTTGGTGCTAGGATGTTGTTTAGAGGAGCTAGCAGCATCATCTCCTTCATGTGATGGTGATGGACCTCTCTTTTTTATAAAGCCGAGTACTGACAGTGTTTGCTGACCTTTGCTTGTATTTGCCTCTCTAGACAATTTTACTTTCCTTTTTCGGAATCCAGATTTATGTTTATATTCCATATTTTGTCTGAGCTCTTACGCCAATAATATTGGCCCAATATCGTCAATCTGTTGAAAAATAGTATCTATAAGAATTAATTTTTTTTCACAATTCAAATATCGTATAATCGTATTATGAACTTCAGGCGATTATGAAAATTGAAAAAGAACAAAAATAACCAATTACAAGTAACCGACAATGACAAGGAAACAAAAACATTTTAAAATCAGTTGAAGTCAAGATAATATTAGTAATGTAGGTTTGAAATGAGTTCAGTAGAATAAAACAATTATGGTATTGTTCTAGAGCTCGAAATCCAGTCAAAATGAAATGTCTATCTTTTTGCTTACGAGAACGAATATTACTTTCCTACCTCTTGAATTAATTACTATTTCGCAGTATGCAATATTCGATACAGTAGAACTTCTACTGTAGAAATAACGTTTTATCAAAAGTCTCTTGTTTCTCGGTTCTCACCACTATGACTATGTAATTTGATTGAATAAAAATCATTAACATCAAAATATAACTAACTGAAGAAACACGAAGCGACGATTGACGAAGCACTAGCACTGAACTTCAGGTCTAGACTAAACAAGTAAACACGCGGTCGCGGTAGGCCCGTCCAAATAAACAAATAGCATAACCCATAAATGAACAAACGCACTTTAATGCAAGTGATGCGAGTTGCGACCTGTCATAGCTTTCCGCTCCTGCTCACCGCGGTACCCTGTCCGGCCTGTCCCCTCAGTCCCCTGTCCCTTTTGGGTGATGTGGTTCGAGGTGTGGCGGTATGAGAATTTACGATAGAAACGTTCATTAACATAAGCTTCAGTGGAAATAAGACTTAAATAAACAAAAAATGAACAAATTATCCTGGAGGATGTGGTAACTACTGCTTACCACTAGCAACTAAATCGTGCAAAATTACAAATTCGCAACTTAACAAATGCCTCAAAATTATCATTTTTTGTTTACAATGAACTGAAACTTGATTATTCATTCATTTTGAATGAAACAACGCAAAACAGTACCTGCCTTTATTTAGGAAGAACCCAACTTGGCACGTTAAATATTTCCAAATTTTGGGCTCGAAACGCCATCAATTCGACATGATATAAATGTCACTAAAAACTACCAAAACTCGTTGCAATCGGCAAGAAGAGTAAAAATGATGCGTAGGCAACACACTGTGGCTACGATGTAAAACCGGTAGGAAAATAAAAGTATGGCTATTAGTAATGTGGTTTTCACTGATAACCAGTAGTCCTCAAAGGGTTAAAGAGGAACATTTATGAATGAATCATGTACCCATTGCCTTATGTTTTTACTCAAGTATACCGTGCTACCTAATTCGTTTCTTTCAGTATAATCGAATGAAATGCACGGAGGGGGTTCTCGTTATTTCTACAAATAGGTGTAGATAGTCTTTTGTTATAGATTTACATATTTTTATTTTTGGTCATATTACATTTTTAAGTATTGTGAACTGTTATTAAAATTATAATTGGTTCAGTCTTCGCCGGGCCCCCTTGTCTCACCCGTGTCACGGAGTTGCCACTCCGGCTGCCTCCCCTCTCAACAGGCCTGTACCAATAAGAAACAACACTCAATAGCTATATCCTTTACAGGAGAGAAAATGCTTACTAAAAATCGATTTAGACACATGTCACGTGACCACTAGTATGGCGGCAATTTGGGAAAAAATACCATGAAGAGGCCAAAAGTGGGGTGCTGGCAAGATATCGAAAGATGTCATCTGAAAAAGAGGCTTGGAATTCAATTTTATACCCGCATACAGAGTTTCGAAAAATAAATCGGAAAAATTTTAAATTGCATTTTTTTCCGTTCTCTTTACAAAAATATACGTTTTTTTTCTAAATGACTTGACTAGAATGGAGCGTTTATATTTTGATGATAATCACAAAAGTCTCTCTTTTTCTTCGCACCAGATGGCACTAAATTGAAAAAATTGGTTTTTGCCAGAACCCTCGCTGTTACATTGGTTCGTATCTAATAAATATATCAGAATTCCAAAACTATTGTGATGATATGGCAATCTATAAACATCATGTTTCCTGATAATCAAATTTCAATGATAATGCTGCATAAGCGTTTCACTTTGCTCATAAAATTTAAGCCTCTTTAAATTGATGAACTATTTTCAAGTTTATGTGCAAAGTGAAACGCTCATGCACGATCAGCATCGAAAGTTGATTCGAATCAGAAAATCAGAATGTTTCTAGATTGCTATATCACCACAATAGTTTGATCTAACTGTTAGAAACGAACCAATGTAACAATGAGCGTTCTGGCAAAAACCATATTCTTCAATTTAGTGCCATCTGGGGAGAAGAAAATGAGAAAGTTTTGTCATTATCATCAAAATACAAATTTCCCACTACAGTCGAACCATTCAGAAAAAAAAAACTTTGATATTTGTAATGAGATCGAAAAATATTTAAAAAACCAATTTTCTTGATTTATTGCTAGAAACTCTGTGAGTGAGTGTAAATTTAAATTGCATGCATCTTTTTCAAATTGCTTTTTTCGATATCTTGCCATCTTTTCCCACTTTTGTTCTTTTCATGGTATTTTTTTCAATTTGCGCCCTAGTAGTGGTCAAGTGACATGTGTCAAGAATGATTTTTAGGTTATCGGATATGTACAAACTTTTGCCCAGACATGTGTTCCTAATACTCTAACAATAAACTTTTTCCCATATGGTACGTGCTTTTTGACGATCACTGTTTATTCCTCCAGAATCAAACCTGCTGATCGACAATGATCATGTCAAAAAAGTATTTGAACTGTTCTTTACCTATCCTGATTACGAATTTCTGATATAACTGTTAGATACGAACCAATGTAACAGCGAGCGTTCTGGAAAAAACCATATTTTTCAATTGTGTGCCATCTGGGGCGGAGAAAATGAGAAAGTTTTGTCATTATCATCAAAATACAGATATTTTGCTATAGTCAAGCCATTCAGAAAAAAAAAACTTTGATTTTTGTGAAGAGCTCGGAAAATATTTTAAAAAATGAAATTTCAAATTATTATTTATCGCTTTAAACTCTGTATGTGAGTATAAAATCAAGATGCAAGAAACTTTTTGAAATTAGATTTTTTGATGTCTTTCCATCTTACCCTCCTTTTGGCCTCTTTATGGTATTTTTTTCAATTTACGCCATACTAGTGGTCAAGTGACACGTGTCAAAATTGATTTTTAGGTTATCGGACTTGTACAAACTTTTTACCAGAAATTTGTTTCCTATACTCTTAACAATAAACTTTTTCCCATGTGGTACTTACTTTTTGGCGATCACTGTATATTCCTCGAGAATCGATCCTGCAAATTGACAATGATCACGTTGAAAGTGCATTTGAACTGTTCTTTACCTATCCTGATCACGAATTTTTACTATTTGGTAACTGCAATACCTGATTTAATATGGATGCCTGGGGATAAGTTTCACTAGGCTGGTGGTCCCGATTCTTTGCCAGGATATTTTGTCAATGAAAGTCTAAGCGTATTAGGATTGAATCAAGAAAACTGCATACTAAACAATCATGATGTCTTTTGAACGTTGTTTTCTCATACTCAAAAACTGAAGATGCCTTAGCAGATGAATTACTTATGGATATTCGTTCTCGTCATGATGTCTATAGCTTTGATATTAATGTTTCTAATGCAGATGAATCATTGAAATTTGAAAGTTATTTTCACGATTTGAAAAATATGAACGTTACAGGATCAATGTCTTCTTTGAGATTGGCAAATTCAGATCATTTATATAGGGTAGAATAGAATTTATTCATGCAGTACATCCATAAGTAATATTTGCATACGTCAAAAATGGTCATAAGTGATATTTTAAATTTAAATCTGTATAACATAAAAAAATACAAGTATAATGAAATAGAATCAGTAAAACGACTTGATAGAAACACGGTCAGAGACAAACAACTTGAAATACAGAAATTTAACAGTTCATTATATAGCTATTATTGGGCAGGCGACAACTTAGTCAATAAGTTGAAATAATCAAAATATTCTTCAAATGTGTAAAATGCATTTTGTTCAATAATATTCTTGATTTTTACTTTAAAAGTATTCATACTCGTGTCGAGAGTCTGAACTCATTTGGTAACGCATTAAAAATTTTGAAGATAGATATAGATGAGACTTTTGTGAATTGCCTAATCTATATTTGAGTAGCCTTGAATTCATTTTGGTCATAGTATCATGGTGGTGTTCGTCCTCCTGCGTACTCACTTTATTTTCACCTTTCAATTTTTTTACATAACACAAATATTCATATATGAAGCTAGATCGTAAATTTAATATATGAACATTTTCAAAGAGTTGTTTTCAATGATCGCCCTATTCAGCCTGTGCCATGATTCTGACACCTTTTTCTGTAATTTGAATATTACATCTAGATGATGAGATGTACCCAATGCTATTTGTCCATATGTCATTATACTGTGAAAAATAGCAAAATAAGCTACTCTTAAACAATCTGTTGTAGTTATGTTGCTAAGTTGTCTTATCATGTATACGTTGATATGCGCTTCAATATCTTGCGAATTTGCTGTAAGAAATTTAAAGACGAGTCCAAATGAACTCCAAGAAGATTGATTGGTTCATTATTTTCTTTACTATTTTTAGTTGAGAAATCTAAAGTTTTAGTTTTATTGTCGTTTAAAGTGAGATAATTACTTCTAGAACACATTTTTATGCTTTCAGATTCATTAGCGTTTGAAAGTAGATTGGAAGGAATAGTGTCACTCAACAAAAAAGTGGCGTAACCAGCAAACTTTATCGGAGACGCATTCGTTAGATTAAAAGGCTTGTCATTAATGTATATGATGAATAATATAGGCCCAAGGTCTGAGCCCTGTGGTACCCTATAATTGACTTTTAGAGGTTTTGATATTTCATCGTTAAATTTAACACGTTGCTGGCGGCCTGCAAGGTAGGATGTGAATATATTTAAAGCTGTTCCTCTGATACCATGATGTTTTAATTCTTGTAGTAATACATCATGGTCCACCATGTCAAACGCTTTGGACATGTTAAATTTGGAACAGCGCAATTTACGCTCCTCAAAAGCTTCTTTGATATTTTTATACATTTCGCAGATTGCATGAATAGTAGATCTCCTCTGTCTGTACCCAAATTGAGCATTGTTCAATAATTTTTTTTTTCGAAATAATCTAATGACTTGTATTTTTGAGATAACAGGTATGATAGAAATAGGCCTGTAACTGTCTGTACTGTTAAACTCGCCTTTCTTATGTATGGAGTGATTGGAGCTATTTTAAATATTTGAGGATAAATCCCTCTCTCAATACATATGTTCATTAAATGTGCAATGGATTGAGTCGTTGACCAGTTTCAGAACCTCGTTATTGAGGTAATGATTATCTTTAGATTTCTTATTTTTTTATTGTGATATTATAGTTTTTAATTTTTAGTCGCAAACTGGAAACAGAAAATATTTATTTGCATAAGGTGCTTTATTTAAAAATGTTGTGTTTTCTACGTTATTGAAGTTCGTCATCAAATTGTTCATAAAATCAGAGAAATAGTCAACGAATTCATTTGCTGTCAATTAAGATGTCACATGTGAGTTTTTATTATTATTTCAATTTTCATTGATTATAGTGCATGCTGTTTTTTGTTTGTTCAGAGGTTAAAAGTCGTTTGCTATTTGTGTTCAATTTCTCTTGTTTCATTTTGTATTTGTAATCCTTCTTTACAGTATTGTATACCTGAAAGTCTCACTCATTTTCATTTGAACAAGCAATTACATGAACATCATCCAAGGTGCTTTTTGATTGTCGCATATCACCATCGAAGGAAAAGTCTTTGTTTTCTTGCTTTGATTTTTTTATGACTTTTTCAACGAAGTATTCATTATCAAATGTTGATAACGTGTTGACCAGAAAGTTTGCAGAATCATCAGGATTGTTTATTTCGTAAAATATTTTCCAGTTCACGTTTTTCACACATTCTATGAACTGTTGTTTTCCATGTTTAGTCATAGGTCTGCATAAAATATGCTCATCTTCTGATGTGTGGCTTGTATTAATAGAGAAAAAAATGCCTTTGTGGTTTGACATGTGGTTCAATTACTTCCACGATAAGGTTATTGTTTATGTTGGTAAACAGATTGTCTATTTTTGTAGCACTAGTGCTAGTTACTCGTATATTTTCATTATTTTTTTCATCTTAATTGTATGACAAGAAGATATTTCTGCCATCAATTACATCTATGTTATTGGAGATATTGAAATCTAAGTTGAAGTTGCCAACCACAACAATTTGGTTGTTTGACGGTATCGTTTCAATTACTCTGTTTAGTGCGCGCATGAAAACATTAGTGTCACTCGTAGAAGACCTGTATATAAAAAATTGATAGCTTCAATGACTCACAAAATCAATTGATATCTTTAGATTCAATTTTCCAAAGTACTCGTGCAAAAACACATACACCACCGTGAGCGAACGTATTTCTGCAGTAATACCAAACATTAGATTAGCAAAGCATGAATTCCTTCCAAGAGAGGTTATCTTGTACAATGGAAAATAGCTACTAAATTCCAACTTTCATGAACATCCTGTTCATATTTTCAATGAAATCAACATGCCATACCCATGACAGGTTTTATGTCAGAAAAATATTTTCAAAGTTTCACCGCACAAGAAATAGTCCAACAATTCCTCATTACAGTGTGAAATTGCTTCTGATGAGTATGGTTTCCAATTCTTCCGACCTCCCTGATGATCGTAGAAGAGTGAAATAGATTTTTGTCGACCAAAATGTATTGGAGGCCTAGCGAAAGAGATGCAATTCTCGCATCAATGGAATGAGCGATTTTCTATGAGTGATACTTCTCTGAATAACATTCTCCCTCATCTCATGTCTAGATAAGAATCTCGAACGAAAACTGGACATTTAATAAATAATCAACTATCTGAATGAAAATGCAAATTATATAATTATAAAATATATAACAAAAAAGTAACTTCAATTTTATCGTAGGGTTTTTCTATTTCCAGAGGAGTCATGTATTGATTCAATTTTCAATTGAGAATATTTCTCTCTAAAATATGTAGTCTACTTTCTGCAGATAGAACATGAATATTTGAACAAGGTCTATTTGATAATGATGAAGTGAACTATAAATATTTTAAGTTTGACATCCTTTTTGGATTTTTACCTTCCTCAAATAATCTACAAAAAGAAAAAACAACTCAATATAGTCTATTGAAGAAACGAAAAAAAAAATAGTACCTATCTTATCAAATACAGTTATTGAATGTTTGTTTGCTAAAAATAGGGAAGAAATTATATAAAATGAACTTATCATTCTGGTTTATGGAAGACTCGTACGCCTGCTTCAATAACAAAGAATTATAAATATTCAGAAAACACTTTCTTGCGTGTCGCTTTCCTTTTTTAGATCGTTTGTGGAAGATAAAAAACCCAAAAATATTCCAAACATCATAACACCACCACAATAAAATGTGTTTCAAATAATTAAATTCAAAATTCACACGTGATATATGTTTTCACTTCGTTTTTTCTCGGTTGTCAGGAATCACATTTTTTTTTTTCTTTTTTTAACCAGAATTATCTCTGTGCTGCTATCCGAAGACCATTTTTTTTCTAGAAAGCATCAGTTTATCTTGCTTTCTGACGAAAATGGTAATTATAGTAATAATGGCTCAGAAAATATTGTTCGATTTAGCTCGAATCTTTCCGAGGCGATTTCTCAATCACGATAGTTGGAATGGCGAATGACACCGATACCTGTACTCTAGAATCGCTCTGATTGGCTTAACCCATCGCTTCATCCCATTCATAATATCGTAGTTGGGTTAGCCCAAGGTCAACGAGCAAAATTTACTATTTCATTGATGATTGGGCCCAGAGTTTCCTCTTATAACCTACTCTTTGGAAATACGCTACGAGTTTGAAATTAGGAATCACAGTATTTGTAATATCAGATTTCGATAACAGATTTTCAGTGAGAAACAATAAATCTATTTTGTTCGTATGCAAATAGTGTTCTAGTTCACTTAATGTATTGCTTATATGCATTGAATATTCAAATAGAAAGCGTTTATTCTAGCTGTACCTGATTTCGGCTTATTGCCTGACCTGTCGCCTATCACTTCGATTACTTTCGTTGTTTGAGTCTTGAGATGATTAACTGAGTCTATGGTTGTAATATCAACAGAGATAAGCAGGGGTATAATAAATTAATTTCCTCCTTATTTCTGGAGTCTTCAGTTTTATTACTACAGCAAGCTTCAGTTACTGTGGTCGCTGCTGTGCCCGTACACAGAAAATAAAATTGGACCTAGTATCAAATACCACCTGTGATTAACGAAAAAATCATTGTTACAAGGCAATTTTCATTATCCCAATCAGAGGGTATAGATTTTTCAACAACCACATTCCTTTACAAGATCAATTAGTGATCATCAATTTGATTGTCGGAAACTATATCGTAACAAGGACATTTTCATGAGCACAATCAACAAATTGATTATAAACTCTCATTATTCAATTACTAGTGTCATTAGTATCATCAACATTAGTATCGTTCTCAATAATTAATTTCATTGTTGATCAATGTTGAAATTTGGTAACACTATCATGCGAAATCTTCAACGTAAACCCAACCTATTCTAAGATCAGTGCACAACTGCATCAATTTACTGATGTAAATCTAATATCCCGTCTACATTGGCACAATATATATGAATACAAATATTAAACATAGTTGTTTTCGCAACTGATCATCAAAACATCAAGCCAATCCCAAAAGTATAACCATAATTCTCAGTTCCTTGATTCGCATTGCAAATTACCACTTCCAGACAAGGTATGACCGGGACCGGCGTGCCCTGACGCTGTCTTTCTGTTTTCCCGCAAATTTTGTCATAGAACCACTGAAAGAAAGAAGAAATCGAAGATTTTTATTGTGACTGTGTAGTTTTTGTGTAGTTTTTTTGTGGCAAATAGGTAAGACATCTAATTAGACGAGTTCTTGTTATATTATTTGAACTGAAATAAGTTTCATCCCAGAAAGCTTGTATTTTGTTAGGTTAAGGGGCGAAAAATATCTGAAAATGTGAACAGTTTCACAAAAGAAAATAAATACTACCTACCTATCCATGTAGACATAGGTATTAGAAACGTAGAGAATTCCCTAAAATGAAGTGATCAGACTGAGATATTATTCCAAGAAATATAGGGAATGGAAATTATGAGCTACATAGGTATCATGAATTACCGATACCAAAGGTGTTGGATTTCAAACTTCCATAAATTCTAAACAGGGTTCAGCGTCAGTGGCGCGGTCTTCCCATAGAAATATAATACACGGTATTTCCTATCTCTGTTAAGAAAACAGAAGTTGATTTTGTTCATAATTTTCTAGGGAGTTGAATGGTTGCGCTGTTTTATGGGCAGATCTCTTTTTTTTTATCAAATGGCAATCAGTTTTTCAGCTTCAACATACTTACTTAAGTATCTTGAATCTCAAAAATCTTAAGTATTATTCATTGCGAATGAAAAACTTTTAAGTACCTATTTGAAAAAGAATACCTTTGAGTGAATTTATTCTTATTAATGTTCATTACAATTTTGTAATATTTGTACAATTTTGGGAAGTGCTCTGACGATTACGTCTTGACACAAAAAATTAAATGATTGAATGAGTTTATAAAATCAATAAATTTTGACATTCATTTTATTTCAGAAGAAGGTAATCAGCTTCAAAAGAAATAAAGTAATTTGTTATGAGAGACATTCATATCAAAATGTTATGTTTTTTATGCAAAAGGAAATTTATTGGTTTAAGTATTCTGATTTCACATTTCAAACGAAGCCATAATTTAGATAGACACTCTTTAGTGAGATTTTGTGATTGCACTCAAATGTTTCAAAATATTTATAGTTTTAAACGACATGTGAATCGTCACCACCTAAATATTGCCGTGGAAAAAATTTTTGATTCAAATGATAATGTAAGGGAATTTGCACCTGTGCCTTCTACTTCTTCAGTTCACTCTAATTCTTTTAATTACGAACCAGATGTTTTGAATGTGCAAAATGACTGTGAATTACAGAACAATGCACCCATACCACCAAAATTTGATTTCGAAAAAAGTATGAAACAATTTACAACATCCATGTTAGAATTTGTACTTTCTCTACACAATGCCGATAACTTTTCAAGAAAAAATGTTACTGATATTCAGACGTCTGTGAACAAATATTTAATAGAACCTTTACTAGATACATTTTTGGAGTTTGCGCAGTAGAATGTCACTCATAATCAAAAGTTTATAGAATAGTCTTAGGGAAAATGTATGATTATATCGAGAATAATGAAAATTCCGATAGATTACTCTTCAGTACTCTTGTACATTTACCGATACCAGAGGTGACCCCTGTCAATACTGATATAACTTCATCAACAATGGAAAATAGTACCTATATAGAAAATGCTTCCGGATCTACTTGGACATCTACAAATAATGTCCTGATAGAGTCAGAATTATCAACAGATCTCCTCCTGAACAAAGAGGGAGAAAAAGAAGAGTTGAGATCTTTACTGGTGAGTTTTCAACAAGAAAACTTACTAGATCATTTCATTGGTAAGTCACTCTCCAGCACTCTTTATACAATACCAAAACTAATTCATTCTAGTAAAGTTTGCATAATCTTTTTTTCTAGAACAAAATGTGTTTGTTAATGTCCTACGAATGATAAAAAGGCATCGTATTGAGAGACTTTTGAGAAAGTTTAATATGGGGACACAAATAACTTTTGAACACAATTTGGAAGAGTGGCGTCAACTAATGGGCATTCCTCTTAGTGACAATATAGGGAATAGCAGAGGAGACGACTCACCACGATCTACAAATACTTTGATGTCATCATCTCCCAGCTGTTCCAGATATTCTCCATACCCATCTTCTCCATCTCCAGACCCAGGAAATAGTATTTCGTTATCAGACATTCTGAACGAATCTTCTAAAGCCAATATGTTGGCAGAGTACTATAAAAAAATTTCAAAATTTCAAGAGGAACAAGTTATCGTTTAGATCGTGAAATTTTGGACAGATTTCCAACTGAAAAATTGGTAAGTTTTGTAGTATTGTAGATATTCATTACTATGTATTTCAATTTTCTCCATTCTAGGAATTCTATCGTACTAACAAACGTGGGAAAATCTACAACAAATGGAGAAACTCAAATTCTACCTTCAAGTCGACTATATCAGGCAATATAACTCCAACATCTAAATCAAAAACAAAAAAAGGAAACGAGACAAGGATTAAGAAAGTCTTTGGTAACAATTTATTTTTTTCGCTCATACAATGTGTACTATATATATATTACGAAAAGCTATACTGGATATTTAAACCATATTGTCCTTTCACAGGCTAAATTGTATTATTTTTTTTAGTTGCCGAAGAAGATGCAGAAGTATACTTGAGATCTTTGCAATTTGATCCACTTACGGCCGAAAAATTTGACAGTTGCTGGAGAGCATGTAGTAATTATAGATTGCAAGAAATAAAATCATTAAATACTACCAAAGCCATACTAGACAAATGGCCATTTTATAAACAGCCATCTGGATATCGTCTGGTAATTTGTTTTGCTGCTTTATAGTAAATAGTGAATTATATTCAATCTTATTTTCTGCAGGTTGATATGGACTTCAAGGCCAGTTTCGACAATTGTGACGGATTATTAAAAAATTGGACACGGGATGCTCCAAAAATTCTTTCATACATGATGGATGAGCATCATATCAAAGATAAAAATATAAGGTCCATCTTGGAAAAATTGCAAGAAGAAAGTATTCATGAAAGTAAGTTCAGAAATATTGTCAAAATATACTTCAATGTCAGAAGTTATATATACAGAGTGACCCATTTGAAAGCGGGCCACCTCTCTAAAATTGTTATTTATTATCCGATTCAGAAGATTTTTTTTCAATAGATAGAGCATCAATAGTTCTAGTTGATTGCCATAAACTCGAAATAAAAATTTCAAGGCCAGAATATTTTTCAAGGTCAAAAATCCAAAAAACATGCTAGCGATTTTTTTAAATAGGATTTGACGACGCCACTGGATTCACGACATTTTCAAATCCTTTACGTGAAAATAACGTGGGAATGCGTATATCAATAAAAAAGTTATATGGGAATGAATTTAGAAAATTATGTCAATAAATCAACCCACCACTTCAATTTCAGAACATTTATCATAATTCTGACTACACCACTGGATTCAGAATATTTCGAAATAGATTTGGCCAGAATTTCATTGAAATCTATTCATAAATAAAAAAAACTATAAAATAATAAAATTTGAAAAGAATATTGTTTTGTGGAATTTCAGAAAAAAATAATTTTATTAGTTTACAATTTTTTTATTTATGAACAGATTTCGACGAAATTCTGGCCAAATCTATTTCGAAATATTCTGAATGCAGTCAGAATTTTGATAAATGTTCTGAAATTGAAGTGGTGGGTTGATTTATTGACATAATCTTCAAATTTCATTCCCATATAACGTTGTTATTGAATGACGCATTCCCACGTTATTTTCATAAACATAAACATTTTTCCTTATAAAATTTGACATATTAAAATTATTGTAAGTGAGGATTAAAACATAAATATCCAAGAAAGCACGGAAGGCAATGTGACAAGCACTTGATGCTAAACCTTCACATTTGTTTACATTTAATACCCCAGTGAAATGAAAAAAATTATTCTACATAATTCAGTTTATATATTGAGAGAACCATTTTTTCAGATGGCCGTGATGCTGCAATATTATGATGCCTTCATGGCTATTTTGTTCCAACAAACAAAATAGTGAAGAAAGATTGTACTGGAAGAAACCAAACTATAAAATTCACCATACGAGATTCTCAAGTATCTTTTTTGTGTCTAGGAAAAACAGCCAAAGACATAGAAGAAAAGATATTGGCTTTAAAACAGAAGAAAACTGCAATTCAACCATTTATTTTTGCCATAGGCGAAGACATTTTTAGAGTAACAGATATTGGGTTGTATTTTGATGAAATAAAATTCAAACTTTTTAACATAATTAGGGCAGTTGACATTTGTTTCAAGCTGTTTTATCTATTCAATTTAGATTAGCCGGTAGAGAGTAGAATGTTTTCGAACTTCCTTGAAACTCACTTTTTCAAAATTGAACCTTCCTCAAACTTTTCAAAAGTGCATGTTCTATGTCAAGAACTGATTGAAAAATAAAGTAGAAAAATCATCATTTGTGTTTTACTCATTTTCTCCCCAATCAATTAACTATCAGGTATTTTTTATGACTATTATAGTCATTGAAATATATTCACCTGAAGACGATTGCAGATTCAAGCAATTATTGAAACTTAGTAAAAATTGAAAGAAGTAGAAATCTTTCAACCATTAAGGCGATGGAAGTCCGAAGTACAAGTAATCAAGTTACTACAACCTTCAAAAAAATCATTGAAATATATCTTTGACAAAACATCATTTCAATAGTTGAAAAATATTATAGAAATAAAATGTCCAATGATGTTTCCAAAACATCTGGTATGTTGGTATGAAATCCAGTTTATATTTATCATCATATTCATTATTACTATCAATGATGGACTTGAGAAAATATAAACCTCCTGGAGGGAATGAGGTAGACATCAGGTGTTATTCAAGAAGAATGGAAGAAGAGGTGTAGTATCACGATACATTTCACGAGTAACTCCTTTACCTATCTTACTCTGTAATATCTATATATGCGTTTCGATAACTGAGTTATCATCATCAGTGAACACCTTATAGTTTAGATACTGATGATGAACTTGGTAATTGGAATGCGTATATATTAGATGTTGAAGTGTGGTTAGGGTAATACTCGTGCACGTTATCAAAGTATATTCAATAATAATTCAATAATATCATCATCATTATGATGTAACAATTCATCGTAGTGATGTCTACATTCAATGAACCCATGGTTCATATCAATGTCTGAATGATAGAACTGATGTTTAGAAGAGATTGGACAGAAAATATTTTTCATTGTAATGATTTAACAATTCATCTTAATGATGGGCTACATTCAATGAACCCATGGTTAATATTAATATCAGCATGATAGAACTGATATACAGAAAAGATTGGGGCAAAAAACTTTGGTCATGAGTTAATGCATCAGCTATAATCATTTCAATATCAAAAACCTTGTATTGATCATCACATTTGTTCGATATTCCAGGATATTCAATGTTATACTATTGAAAATCAATGGTTCGATGGATTAATTCGATCATTAGCGTTGATTGGCTCCAACATATTATTTATTGTAGCAATCTAGAGTAAAAGAGTAAATATATCATCCAGTTTCATTAAAACAATGTCCCTCTAAGCTCTCCACAACTCAATCACTAGTGCTACATTGAACCGAGCAGAGGAAGCATCGGTTGAAAATGAATCATAGAAAACGTTGAATCAATCACTTTTATCCTTGTCTACAGGCCAATTTTTCTTTCTGTGTATAATGTCATCTTTGGAATGAATCTCAAAATTTTTGTTTGATTAGGTCTATTCATTATATTTATGATATGTTCAATTAGAATTTAGTTTCTTATTCTACCTGTCGACTTTCCATTTATTTCTACGCAGCTTATTTGTCCTTTAACACGTTGGTTGAATTTGCATAAAAAGTCGTTAAACGTGATTTGTACACGAAAAAAAAATTTAATAGTAGCAAGTTGAATTTGCATACCATCAAGTGAAAATTTGCATACTATATGGGACAAGTATAAGCTTTATTAGCAACAAGAAAATTTAGATTCCAGAATTTGATCACTTTCTGTTATTGATGTAATTTCAGGAACACAATGTAACCTAAAGAAAATGAACTTTTTATTAGAAGAAAACTTTTTATTTTGTCAGCCTTAATCTACGTTTCATTTGCTGTGGGTGCTCAGTTTGATAACTACTAGTAACAAGTAAATTTACCATTGATGAACAATGATTTACTCTCAAATAACTCATATACTTAAATCTACTGAGAAATGGATCAGTATTCTACTGCAGCAACATTTTTAGATTATTATTTTAAGTTAAGTTCACTTGGCCTTATCAAATGACTCACTTTTGGGTAGTATATTATTGTCTTACCCTTGATAGCTTTTATTCCATCTTTGGTATCAGGATACACCGGACTCAATCGAAATATCCACTTGCCCTCAGTTTAGAGTTATTAGTTCTTCAAAGAAGGATCATTTGTTTCTCATTAAACCTTAATTTCAATCCATTCATTTCATTCTTGAATTTTAAATGATATGAAAGGTTCGGTTGCATCAAGGAAGCACTGATCTAGTTCATACTCTAAGAAAACGTTCTTGCATGGCATATACAGGCTAGCAAAAGACACCACTTGAGGAAAACTGGAGATAGAGATTGCAGTTTTTATGACAATATTTCTTCGTGAACTATAAGTTGATGTGAGAAGAAATATACAACATTTTGACGGTTCTTTTAAAGAAATCATCGCCTCTGGCCACCCTCACTGTATCACCCAGTACAACCTGAATTTCGGAACTTTGTTGAATTTTTTTGTATTCATCAATATGAATGAGTGAACAAGCAGGCAGGAATAGTGACCAGAATTGATCATTCAATTCCATTCTGTGAGCTTTCATTTTTTGGTTACGGCCAAATCACATATCAAATTCATCGGTGATATGTTATGATATGAATTTTGTTAAAAGTGTTGTCAATCATATCAGAAGTGTCACCAACACACGTGGTAGTTGCCACAATACCTTACCGACACTAAATAAATCTGAATAGAAACGGAACATACTGTGTTTTTCGTTAATATCTAGTGTCTCGCGTCAAGTACCTATAATTATCACATACAAATAATGCCACAAAATGTTCAACTACCATACTCAATGGCAAATATCGCAAGTTGAGATATATTGCACTAAGTAAATATGGTGTAAAGAAGACTCTCATCGTATATGCAAGTGAACAACACTAAGTGATCTCAGTGTGTTAATCCTCTGTCAATTGAAGTACATAATGGTATATACCACTGAGTATTTCTGTTTTGCTTACAGCTATGCCATAGTGGATTATACCAATGGAAACAGTGTTGGGGAGATTGACACTATGTTAATATTGCAATTTGACATGATGTGGTGAGATTGTTTACCTCCGAACTCAAGAGATATGACATTGAAAAATTTGAAATGTTGAAATTCGATTTCTGAAGTAAACCGGGTGTCCGCGGAAGGTGGCTCGATCCTATAACTTTTTTTTTACGAAGATAATGGAAGTACATCTGGAGTATTTGCATAAGACGTGAAACTACGTTTATTAGCACAAAACTGAAGCTCATGGAACTTCCGGTTTTACCGGAAGTGACATAAACTTTCGATTTTTGACTCAGTAGATTTTCACCTCTTTTATCTCCACATGACATTCTGAATACAACCATGTATCGTTGGTAACTATTTGTAACCAATTTTTTTTTTATTTTGAATTTTATTTTTTAATCTAGAATTTTGGGACGAATGCAACTTCACTGTTTCCGGTCAAAATGTATGTGCTATATGGAATTCAATTTTGAAATTGAAGTTACTAATTTTTCTCAAATGGCAACATAATGGCTAGTCAGTCGTGTTTGGAAAATTACGAATAATTTGATACCACACACTGATAGGTTTAAAACAAAGATCCGTTTAAAAACTCAAAAAACTGCATAAAATATTTTATAAAATAAAACATCTTTTAGTATTTAAATAAGATTTAAATGCATCGAGTAACCTGTTACAAACACAACTGATAAAACATTATCATTAAGGAGGTTGACTTCTTATTTTACCTCGCTTCTCCAAAAATTGATAAGGTAATAATTGTGTAATTATTTAAAGAATATGTTTATGATGATATTCACGCAACAAAATAGTTTATAAGCATTTGGATTACTGATCTTGTTTCATAAGTTGTGTTGGTTACAGGATGCTCGATTCATTCAAATCTCATTTTAATCTCTTCAGATCTTTCATTCTGGGAAATTTCTAATTTAATCTTTTAATGTTTTTCAACGGAAGTTTGTGTAAAACCTAATGATGATCAGTAGCAAATCAATCGTAATCAAATGCTCTTTTTTCTTAACCCAACTTCTATATTGCCATTTGAAAAGAATGAGTAATAGAAATTTTGCATATCAGATAGGAACGTTTTGATCGAAAACAGTAATGTATTATTTTTAAAAATTTTAGGACTTAAATTAGTGATTCAAAGATAGCCATAGCCCTGTAGAATAAAGAATAAATTTCAATCAAAAATAAAATTTGGTTACAAAAAGTGACACGTAATACATGTTGTATTCAGTATGTCATAAGGAGACAAGATAAGTGAAAATATACCAGGTATCTAATTAAAAAATTGAGATTTTATGTCACTTCCTGTGATTCCAAGAGTTGCATAAAGTTAAGTTATTTGTCGAAAGATGCAGTTTCATGTTTTATATAGATCCCCCAAATTTCATCCTATTATCTTCAAAAACAAAAAAGTTATAGGGGCGAGCCACTTTCCGCGGACACCCAGTATATCCTTCAACATGATACTGTTAGGAGAAGTCAACTGCCATTATCTTCAGAAAATTATAAACTTCAATGTGACATCTCACAATAGAAGAAATCCTCCACTTTTTTGCTTAAGAAGTCACAGCAAAAACTATGGTTATATACAACACACCGATGTCCAGATACATGAGAGGGTGTGATAAGTGATAAGAGGATCGACATTTCTTTTTGTAAAGTAATTGAATGAATTCAAAAAATCTCTTAGCGACATATGATGTTAGACAGAAATTATTGTTGTCTTATATATTTATGAAATTTAACTTCTTAGACAGAAGACGATTGCGGATTCAAGCAATTGAAACGTTGTGAAAAATTTGAAAGAGATAGAAATCTTTCAACCATTAAGATGATGGACGTCCGAAATATAAGTAATCAAGTTACTACATCGTCTAAAACATTCAAACAATCTTAGAGCAGTAGTTCACTGTTCTGTAATTGTGATTTTATTGTTTCTTATAATGAATCTGTAAATCATTAAATGAATAAATAGTACACCGATTTTAATTTGTTCGCATAGTGGATGTATTTTACTCTCAGTAAATTCACTAAATCTTCCACAAAATATGCGTTCCTTCACACGTTATAACAAGATGATTACCAAAATCCAGATGTTTGGACAAATTGGCGTCGGGTAGCTGGACATCTCACAGGATAAGGCAATTAGTTAAAGCCGCCTAATATTATTATTTTCCACTCACCCATGTTCCCAGCATATCAAAGTGATTATTATGAAGTGGGTCGCTTCAGTGGCAGAGATTACGAAAACGTCATTTGCATTTACGAAAAACGTAATTATGCATATGTCCAAAGGCCGCGCCGGGTTAACGCCTCACAATTTATCATGGGAGCACGACGAAGAAGACTAATAGGGATATCCAGTTACGCAATGCAAAATTTGTTGACATGTATGAGAATACAGAGACAAATATGCTTACTAATGCTTCTTCCCATTCAACTACACACAATTTAGTTCGATAATCCGAAAGCATTTTTTCATTTCTAACTGGGAGTAGAAGAAGAGGTCCTATTTTTCAGGTGTACGTTTTTTTGAAATCTAAACTTATACTATACATATTGATTTATTGAAATGGGTATATGTGTGGGGCTGTCTATTACACTTTGACTCAATTACTAGTCATTCCATTGAGCTGATATCTCGATAGAACATGGTTTTTACACCAGGAAACCACATTGAAGTGTTAAAGTTCATAAACGTT
The DNA here is from genome assembly GCA_944452925.2 of Chrysolina oricalcia. Classification (NCBI taxonomy): domain Eukaryota; kingdom Metazoa; phylum Arthropoda; class Insecta; order Coleoptera; family Chrysomelidae; genus Chrysolina; species Chrysolina oricalcia. Next base: position 44,617,348 of record OX101809.2, on the reverse strand, counting down.
GAAGCGTATCAAAAAAGGAGACGTTATAATGACTTGCGGTAACGTCAAGCAGGGACCAACAGAAAAGAAATTTTTGGGGGGGTGGCAGAGCCGTGCCAAACACTGAAGAAAAATGTTTCGAGTACAAAGCACTCTTGAAAAGTGCTACTATATCTCGAGCGCTTAGCACTTCCACTTATAGAACATGATTCGCTACACTGTAGCTTTTTCAAGCCGGAATTGGATCAACCAAAAATTCCAATACATGCTAGAAAAAGCTTTAGTTTAGCGAAACAGGTAGCAATGTGATATAATTCGTTGAAATCTTATCGTGTCAATTTAAAACAAATTACTTCTTCTACTCACATAACTAACATGGCATTCAGAGTACCGCGTAGAATTATTATTCACAGATTCACAATTTGTATCTTGAGCAAATTTTCAGAAACATTACCATAGCAACTCCGTTCTTTGAATACATCGCTAGGGTAACTGTTTGATTTCAGTGGGGAAAAACCCTCCTGACAGGGTAGGTCTTGACGTGTCAATTGGAACTGTTTTGATAACTTGTTATGATAACAGAGATATCATCAAAACATACATTTTTGTGGTTATAATATGAGTTCGTGAGAAAGTACGGTATGTAAAACTTTTCCCCGATAGTACAAGTACGTTCCATTGACGTCCTTATGACGTTCGCTTTGGAAACTACAGATGTCCTTAGGAAGTCCATTTTCCGTACGGCGGACGTCCTATGGACATACGATGTTACAGAACCAGAAGTCCATAGGACGTTTGAATTCAGTCCAGTTTGTGTCTGAACAGGACCAATTAGGGACTCTCATCGTAGGTACGTAGGTTCGAAAACAAATTTTCCTTGCATATTTGGAATTCTCCCTTATATTATGTGTTAATTCGCGATAAAATAGTAATATTTTTTTGTGATTCTATTACTGTAATCATTCGTTTCGAAAATAGTCACAAAACCAACAGAATAATTTTTGAACCTATGGTATAGTAATGAATGCATGAAGATTTCTGTGTCACCAAATCTCAATTTTAAAGAAAGATCAAGAGTCTTTTGCAGGTCTTAAAGAACCAAATATATTCTTCTATTAATCAAACTTTTGTTAAGTACTCACGGTAAAGATTCAGTTCTGTTGGACTCGACCCCATCACGTACTTGCACAGTAATATTTGGAACCTTTGATGAAGTGGTAAATACACGGAAGCATTTTGTCTTCATCAAATAAGAATTTTCATTACTTTCACACTTTTTTCACCAACAGTTTTCAGGCAAATATGTTCATAACGTTTTTGACGAGATATTCATAACGATAAACACATCACTGATAGATCAATAAAAGCTCTGAAAAACTGTCCTATATCAATGTTAAATATTTCTCATGTTAGCCATTCCCCCACACATTCCTGAACGTGTTTGATTGATATGACATATGTTTTGATATTTCGACATTTCATGTATGTCAGAGTTTTTGCGAATTAAAGCCTAACGTTTATCTTAGGTTTATTATTACAATTTAATTCATAGAACATTCAAATATACGATACGAAGGTCATCATGGATGAATACTTACGACCAGAAAAATTCGAAGTTGATCCAAACTCAGAAAACGCAAGCAAGGAATGGAATCATTGGTAAAAGACATTCGAAATTTTTTTGAATTCTACAAAACCCACCGAAAATCAAATAACTGATCAGGATAAACTGAAATTACTGACAAACTATAAATCTCACACAGTTTATGAACTAACAAGTGATTGTTCAGAATATGTGAAGGCAGTAATAATACTTCAATCCGTCTACGTCAAACAGACAAACGTGATATTTGCTAGACATCTTCTTGCTACGAGGAGACAACAAGTAGGTGAAACCATCGATCAGGATCTTCAGATTCTAAAATAACTGGGAAAGAACTGTAATTTTCAAGCAGTGTCTACTGAACGAAATAAAAGTGATTTCATTCGAGATGCATTCATTAATGGTCTTTTATCATCTTATATACGCCAGAGGCTGCTCAAAACAATACTTCGAGCCTCGAAGATACAATAATACAATCACTGTAACGAAGTTACTAATTTGTTAGTTCTTAGATAGGCAGAAGCAACACATTCCCATTTAGTTTTATTATTTAATCATATCTCCGTTATTTACAAATATAAAAATGTCATTCATTTTCGAGTAAAATCCGTGAACTATCCTTGTGTGAAAAGAACCCCAGTATATACGCGCTTCAGTTATGTAAGTCACATTCCTGAGGCTCACTGAGCGCGCGACATCAGCCCCCTCCGCCACTATTCGAATCTCCACGGCTACCTGAACGGAATTCACAGCGACAGAGTTTAGTCGATTGGCAGGAGTCCGATCGTCACGCCGCGCCATGCAGAGCCAGTCCAGCCGCCTACGTCACAGAGTAAGTAGAAATCATTCTAAGTCCCAAAATCGTTTCGCGCAAGTCTGAAAGGGGCCGATGGAAAGGATGGAGGTGAGCTCTAGACAAAAGTCGACTAGAGAGTTCAGTTGTGTACCAGCCGAGAACCAGACGTGAGACCAGCCATCCCAGCTTAGCCGCCGTTTCGAGTGGAAATATGTAAGTCCGACAATTCACAGTTGCGCCGGTCCGACTTGACTGGTGGGGAGTGACGAGCCTAGCAGGCGACGAAAGCCCAGTGGAGAGGCAGTGTGAGCCAGCAGTCGCAGAAGCCGTCACGCGAATGAGTGAGTGCCCTCCAGCTTACTGTTAATTTAGAATTGGTGAGTGGTTCTCAGTCTGATATGTTAGCCCGGCATCCGAGTAAGTGAAGTAAGTCGTATAGGCTAGATTCCGATATACAGAGTGGATCCTTGTCAATGGGAGAGTGTGAAATAATCGTCTCCGAATAACAGGCGCGTAGGCTAAATTCCGATATACAGAGTGGACCCTTGTCATTGGGAGAGTGTGAAACAATCGTCTCCGATTAACAGGAGTATAGGCTAGATTCCGATATACAGAGTGGACCCTTGTCAATGGGAGAGTGTGAAATAATCGTCTCCGATTAATAAGCGCGTAGGCTAGATTCCGATATACAGAGTGGACCCTTGTCAATGGGAGAGTGAAACAATTGTCTCCGATTAACAGGCGCATAGGCTAGATTCCGATATACAGAGTGGACCCTTGTCAATGGGAGAGTGTGAAATAATCGCCTCCGATTAACAAGCGCGTAGGCTAGATTCCGATATACAGAGTGGACCCTTGTCAATGGGAGAGTGTGAAATAATCGTCTCCGATTAACAAGCGCGTAGGCTAGATTCCGATATACAGAGTGGACCCTTGTCAATGGGAGAGTGAAACAATTGTCTCCGATTAACAGGCGCATAGGCTAGATTCCGATATACAGAGTGGACCCTTGTCAATGGGAGAGTGTGAAATAATCGCCTCCGATTAACAAGCGCGTAGGCTAGATTCCGATATACAGAGTGGACCCTTGTCAATGGGAGAGTGTGAAATAATCGTCTCCGATTAACAAGCGCGTAGGCTAGATTCCGATATACAGAGTGGACCCTTGTCAATGGGAGAGTGAAACAATTGTCTCCGATTAACAGGCGCATAGGCTAGATTCCGATATACAGAGTGGACCCTTGTCAATGGGAGAGTGTGAAACAATCGCCTCCGATTAACAAGCGCGTAGGCTAGATTCCGATATACAGAGTGGACCCTTGTCAATGGGAGAGTGTGAAACAATCGTCTCTGATTAACAGGCGCGTAGGCTGGATTCCTAAATACAGAGTGGACATCTGGTAATGAGAGAGTTTGCAATAATGGTCTCTGATTAACAGGCGCGTAGGCTAGTTCCGATATACAGAGTGGACCCCTGTCAATGGGAGAGAGTGAAATAATCGTCTTCGATTAACAGGCGCGTAGATTAGATGTTTCGCAATGGAGTAGCATCAAATTCCGAAGTAAATATTTGATTAACCGAATAGGGACAAACGTATAGCTAACAAGACTGAGAACTGCGGATCCAGGAGGTAGAGCTTTGACTGAACGTAGAGCTTGTGCACTTATGCCGTAACCGCCATTAATCCGATATTTGCTTAACCATTAACCCCCCACACCGACACCGTTTTTGAACCTCTAATAACCCCGCTTTGGAATGCATTAATGTCTTTAAAGTGTTACTTCTTTCCTCTTTTAGTTTCAGAGTGGGGTAGATAATAGATCCGTATTTGTTTTAGATGACGACTTATGCACTACTGTGAGTATCGATAGATGGTAGTAGTAAATAAATAAAAATAATTGTGTTGAGTGATATTTTGTGTTTTACTTCAGATCCATTATAAATCCTCCCAGAAACAAACTAAATTGCTTTGTGAGTTAACAACTATTTGCAGTAAGTACCCAGGAACCGAAACCAGCAAGGGCAATTGAGGCCTGCCTCTTCTGGCCACCCGTGCTTTAGTCAAATCTATAATTGACCCCTGGAGTATACTTTTCTCCAACTGAAGCTGCCCGGAGCAAGTAGACCTTCACACGTTACACAGAGGTGGCGCCCGAGGCAATCCGTAACCTTGACTTGGCGCCAAAGTGATCCGTAAAGCCGAAAGAGCTTTACATCACGTGCATTAGAAGATGATCAGAAACATTCAGAATCATACTTGAACTTTCACAATCCGAGTGTAATAAATGCTACAACTAGAAATTGAATGAGTGAACCTTCCCTAACAACTTCTTCATTCAGGAACTTCAATTATGTTTCCCCAGAAATGTTATGTTTGTGGAAACGATTAGCACCCCATGATCCAATTGCCCTGCCAAATACCGAACTTGTTAGTTTTGTAAGAAAATTGGACATTTCGCCGATGTATGCATGAAACTGAAGAACAGGAAAAGTAAATATTGCTTCCACTTCTCCATCATCTCCGTACAAATTGACAAAAGCAATAGTTGGACCAAAAGTCAATGGAATTGTTGCTCAGACCCTGATAGATACTGAAAGTTCAGATAGTTATATCAATCATGATTTTGCTTTAATGGATTTTATTTTGCTTCAATGGCTTCGACCTCCTTTCCATAAACCAGCAATGGATACTGTATAACCAACATCGAAGAACTAAATAATGAATGACGCAACACGAAGCTCTCCCTTCTTCCGAACTTATGCACTGACGTGATAATAGGTCATGATATCATGAAGCAGCACTCTCAGGTGGACTTAGTATTCGGAGGTCCGAAGTCCCCCTGGTCCATTTGTTGTTTAACCAAAGTAGAACCTCCAAGTCTATTCGAGTATTTAACTGAAGATTGCTGGCCAATAGCTACCAAATCAAGACGTCATTCTGAAGAAGACAAGACATTCATCAAGAAGGAAGTACTAACATTGCTGCGTGAAGGTATAATTGAATAAAGTGTATCTCCGTGGCGTGCCCAGGTTTCAGTTACCAAGAATGAAAATCACAAACGACGAATGGTGGTCGAACAATTTATAGATTTACTTTACTCGATGCCTATCCACACCCAAACATCGAAGAGATTGTACAAAAAGTTGCAAAATATCAATTGTTTAGCACCATTGACCTTAAAGCTGCCTATTACCAAATACCGATTCAGAAACGTGATAAACCCTTCACTGCTTTCGAGGCTGGGGGCCGCCTTTATCAATTTCGTCGAACTCCCTTTGGTGTCGCTAATGGCGTATCTTGTTTTCAACGAACTATCTATGAAATAATATCGGAAGAGGATCTGAAAGGTGTATTTACCTACCTCGATGACGTGACTGTATTCGGAGAAAATGAAGAAACCCATAATGCGAACTTGCGGGATTTTCTTTCATCAGTAGAGAAATGTGGACTCACTCTCAACGATAATAAATGCCATTATTCAAAGAAATCGATAAACCTACTAGAGTACAACATCGAGAATGAAACCCTGAGACCTGACCCTGATAGGCTAGAACCTGTCCTCAGTTTACCAATTCTCAATAATACAGCATCACTTCGGCGGATAGTGGGGATGTTTGCCCATTACTCAAAGTGAATCACAAAGTTTTCAAGCAAAATCAAAAGTTTAGTGAACTGTAAGACTTTTCCTCTGCCCACAAACGTGCAAGACGATTTTAAAACCCTGAAAAATTATATAGCGAATGTCTTCTCAGTACAATCTCAGATGAAGAACCTCTGGTTGTAGAAACAGACGCTTCAGATACACCCATTGCAGCAACTCTTAGTCAGGTAGGCAGACCAGTCGCCTTTTACTCAAGAACACTTTTTGATTGCGAGCACAAACATTCAGCAGTTGAGAAGGAAGCGTATGCAATTGTTGAAGCGCTACGAAAGTGGAGACACTTTTCAATGGGGCGTCATTTCCGGGTAATCACTGATCAGAAATCCGTGTCTTTCATGTTTCATACTCATCATTCTAGCTAAATGAAGAACGAGAAGATTATGCGTTGGCGATTGGAATTATGGTGTTTCAACTATGACATTATATATCGACCAGGAAATGATAATATTGTAGCAGTTGCATTCTCAAAAATATGTGGAGCAAATAATAACACTGAATTATTTGAAATTCATCAAGCTTTGTGCCATCCTGGAATTACCAGAATGTATCATCTAGTCCGCAGCCGTAATTCACCATATTCATCGGAAGACGTGAGGAAAATGACTTCTTCATGTCTGGCATGTGCTGAATTCGAACTAAATTTCATTAAAAACACCAGTGGACATATTATCAAAGCAACACCTCCATTTGACCGTCTAAACATCGACTTCATAGGTCCCTTGCCAAGTTCTTTCCGCAATAGATATATTTTAAGTGTTGTTGATGAGTATTCTCGCTATCCGTTTACCATTCTCTGTTCAGATGAGTTCTTCTACTGTTTTGGCTGCTTTAAATCAAATATTTTCTATCTTTGGAATGCCTCCTGATATTCATTCGTATCGATGATCGTCTTTTATGTCACGCGATCTAGTCAATTTTCTACAGTCCCGAGGAATAGCCTCAAGCCGAACTACAATCCGGAAAGAAATATTTTAATAGAGCGTTATAATGGAAAACAACACTTGCTCTCAAAATTGAAGGTCTAAAAACTTCCTAGTGGGAAGTAGATATCCCTGATGACTTACATTCAATCAGATCGTTACTCTGCACTTCAACCAATTGTACCTGCCCCCTATGAACGGATGTTCAGTCATTATCGTAGATCGATTAATGGAACAGCATTGCCAGCATGGTTGTCCCCTTCTGAAACTGTTTTCATGATAAACTATGTATACGACAAAGTAAATATGATCCCATGGTGGAAGAAGTGGAACTGATAGAAACAAATCCTGAGTACGATCCAGTACGCCATGAAAACGGAAGGGAGTCAGTACACTCTGTCTCGATGAAAAATTTAGCCCCCATAGGTGATGTAAGTCTGATAGTGGAATTCAGTAAAGATGTTTCACAAAACCAAACTGAGCAATACAAGGAGCTTACTACCTCCCGAGAACAAAATAGATCAGCAAGCCGAATCAATGCCAATCTGAAATATTGACAAAACCAGTGATTCAATGCGAGACCAGGAAATCTACAGAAACAGTAACTAATTTTTCAGAAGAAGATGCAGGAGAAAACAGGAGATCTTCAAGAGTTCGTAATCCTCCTGAATATTTAGCAGATTATTATCCAAATTAATGCGGAGGTGAATGTCCTATATCAATGTTGAATATTTCTTATGTTATCCATTCCTCCATACATCCCTGTACATGTTTGTTTGATATGACATATGTTTTGATATTTCGACATTTCATGCATGTCGGAGTTTCTGCAAATCAAAGCATAACGTTCATCAAAGGATTTATTACACAGGGCAAATGAAATGAAAATAGAGATCAAAACGTTTTGTATTATTCTGAAAAATTACAGGATTCTAAACAATCTCATAATATAATAAATCAAAATCCCACAAAAATAACAAATATACTTCTTTGTATTTCACATCAAGCAGTCTTGTTCTAAAATATTTTATTCTGGTCAGCATTCATACGATCAGTTGCTCTTTTGAGCCACAATTGAATCGAATTTTCTGTTGCTTTATAATTCAGCGACATTTCATGAGGTTTTTGGAGGTCATGTTTTATCATGTCCGCTTCGCTACAACAGGTATATTATCTTTTCTCCATACCATTACCATATCTACTCACCTAAAAAATAACGTGACTGCTTGGTATCTACAAAAAACACATTTATCATCTACACTATTTTGCACTTTCAACTTCAAACATTTGTCGAAAGATCCAAAGCCTCTCTTTTCTTGACAGGATATTTGACTATCTATGTATAGATGTTGAACAACACAACTGTTTGATTACTACGATATGATATATGTCGATCTGCGAAGGCATACATAGGTGCAGTAAAATATCACAATACCGAACGTGCAAAACCCAGAACCAACAAACGACGATAAATGCTGCTAATTCAATCCGAAATCTTAATCAGAATCGTCGGACTGTCGTAGTCGGATCCATTCGGTGTCACTTGGGACAGTCAAAACTCCTAATGTAGGTACTAAGAGGTAATTAACTGTAACGACTTTTAATTAATTTTTTTCCAGAAAAATTCATTAATTTGAAATTTACCGTTCACATATATTTTATTTCATGAACTTCCTTCATTCAAACAGATCGGTGAACATCAATCTCATAGTAAACAATGAATTTATTCCGTTAAAAGAAAATTTTTAGTTTACTTATGGATCAGACGCTATATACCAAGCATGTGAAAACAATTATTAAACGAGCTTTCTGTAACCTGAAACTCATATATTCGAATTGATCATTTCTGGATAAAACAAGTTAAACTATATTGTGTGAAACCTTAGTCCTGTCCCACTTTAATCACGCAGATGTTGTCTACGGTCCAGCATTAATGAAATCAGATCTGAATAGACTTCAATTGTTACAAAACTCTCGTAAACGTCTGATCTACGGCTTGAGGAAACGTAACCGAATTTCAGTTCCACTACGCGAACTAGGTTAGCTAAATGTAAAAAAACGCTTTCTATTTCATCAAAGTGTGATGTTTCATTAAATTATTCTTGATGAAAAACCACCATACCTATTTGAAAAAATATCTTTCAGAACTGACGTTCACAATATAAACATGAGGTTCAAGTCAAAATTAACACCACCTCTGCATAAAACCACTTTTTATCAGTCTTCTTTTTCGTATATGGTAACTTGGCTATATAACAGCCATTTAAATTATCTGGAAGGTTCCAGATAATTTAAAAAATGTGACCATTGACTTGTTCAAGTTCAAGTTGATAAAGTTATTGGAAACTGATCAAATAAGATTTTAGAATTCTTTTCCCATTTTCATTACTTCTGCACATTGAATGTATATTCTTTAGTTATAGTCGCATAAAAGTAATACATCTGATTACCCAGAAAACTGATCTAATGAGTTTTGTATTTAGTTAAATTATCACCATTATGAATTTCATTTCTATTACTATTTTTCATATTCACTGCTAAAATCGTATGAATATTCTATATGTTTTTGTATTTGTTTTGTTTTTGTCAAGGTTGAGTGTAAGAAAGTAATTATTAATCTCACACATGGGTAAATGCTAACTCTGACTTTTGATAGTAGGAGGTACCAGTATGTATACGTATAATATGTCGTGTACAATGTTGTTTCTGACTATCAATAAAAGCGTTTATTATTATGATTATTTTTTTTTTTTTTCTGTCGATGTGAACCAGTCAGGATTTGTCTCTGGTGCTTCGACCCTTCCAGAGGGCGTGCTGGTGTCGTTTACCCTAATAACCACTCCCTAAGTCCGTAGGGTAAGTGACTATTGAGTCCAAGAATCATGTGCTCTGAGTAGACAGAGCGAACCAAAGATGACGGCCTTCTGCATTCGTGTGGCTAAGATTTCTGTCATTTTACGGCAAGCCGCTATTATTTTCAAATTAGAGAGCAGTGTATCCATTATTCCACCAAGGACTCCTATAATCAGAACCACCATTTTGACAGAATGGTCCGGATACAACCTGCGGAGCTCAAAGGGAAGATCTCGATAGTCCTTTTCTCATTCTCTTTCCAAACGATATTAATTTCGCCTGGAGCGGTAAACTCCATGACGAAAATCGTTTTACTATGGTGGTCGAGGAGAACAACATCAGGCTTATTGGCCTTAGGGTAGGGAATGAGTAGTTCCAATACACTTGGCACCTCTCATTCTCCACCACGGACTTAATATCCCCCAGAACATGAGGTAACACCGGTGTCTCGTGTATACCGTACGAGTGTCGTAGATGGTAGTACAACACTCGTAGCACCACGTTATGCCTTTGGATATAGGCTGAGACCGCATAAGCTTGGCATGCTGATAGCAAATGCATTATGCTCTCAGGTGCCCCACGACAAGCCCTGCATCGGGTGTCAGCGACGTCTATACCCATCACGCGACTACGGTAGACTAGGGTGTTGAAGACACCATCCTGGCAGGCCATTATAGATCCCTCGGTCTCTGACTTAAGCTTACTCGACCTGAGGAAGGCAACGGTCAAGCTTTTGGATAAGCCAAAGTCTTCGATGTTCTTGAAGAAGACACCATGCATTGGCTTATCCGTATGTAGCTGTAGGAGGATCTCTGTCTCCGTAGCTTTGATGTCAGCTTCTTGCTGAACGGGTCCCAACTCGATGACAGAGTTTGGGTTAGCAGTTCAGTCTCGAATACGAGACCAAGTTCTTAGGCTGCACGGGTTGCTGCCTTAACAAGAAATGCTCCATACCCTGTTTTTTTCATGGTCGCATAACATGCAGAGAAGGGGATCTGAACTCTTGATGACTACACAGGCCCCATCCAGCACCATTCTGTTATGCAGACACTCCCTGTTCTATGGGAAAATAAAACCGTGGAACGGACGATTTAGGATGCAAGCTCCTATTAAGATGCATTTTGCGAGTTTTAACGCCGAGTTGTCGCAGCTCTTGCTGAGTCCACTTCATTACTCCAAAGGAGTAGAGAAGGATCGGAACAGCGAGTATATTAGTTGCAGCAACTTTGTTCTTCCCCGACAGTTCTGACGACCAGATCTGTCAGATTTTTTGCTGATACTTGCCGCGGAAAAAGTTCTCAACTATGAATACCTCTTGGGAGCGGCGTTACTCCACTCCTTGTAGTATGCTTCCGTCTACGAGCTGGACATCCCCTCCGTATACCTCGCATCGTCCTCTTTTGAGATGAACCGTGGCACATTTGTCGATCCCAAATTCCATTCCGATAGCATGCGTGTACTCTTCTACAACCCTCAGGGACTGATGTAGGTCCATTTCTCCAGAGGCATATGATTTGAGGTCATCCATGTAAAACAGGTGAGTGCCACAGTTGTACCCACGGGTATTCCTGAGTGCAACATATAATGGCAATAGTGAGATGCAGAAGAGAAGAGGACTGAGGGAGTCTCCCTGAAACACGCCTCTTCTAATGGTGACCTGCTGTTTGGACTATGTCTCTACCAGATCTTACGGTGAAGCGAGTATACCAGAGCGGCATCAGTTGTCCATTGCATCCCACTATTCGATCAGGTACCTCAAGGCATCTGAGCAAATAGATGATTAGCCCATTTGATGTTGTATCAAATGCCTTGCGGTATTCGATCCAGCCCTTCGAAAGGTTACGCTTATACTGCACGGAGTCCTGAGTTATACATCTATCGATGAGCAGGTTCTCCTTGCAGCCGGTGACCCCTTTCTTTGACCCTCTTTACTCGTGAATCTGTTCATACACCGGATCATTTGCAGAGAAGATTGGCGTGTATCAGATGCGCGTTAACACCTTATAGCACGCTTTCAAGCATGTTATCGGCCTGTAATTCGTTGGATCAGACAAATCTCCGTTTTTGGGGACGAGCACGGTTCCCCCTCGACAAACCACTACGGAATCTGATGCTCCCCATCTAGCCATGAGTTGAAAACTCTAGTCAGATGGCAGTGGGTTGTTGGAAACTTTTTCCACCAATAGTTATTCAACTCATCAGGGCCTGGAGCAGAAAAGTTTTTTGAGCTTTTGAGGGCCCCTCGAACTTCTTTCTTGGTTATCGGATTGCGAATACCATTGAGCACAGGCTGCCGAAGCCTCCTGCATAATGCTTAGAACAGCGCTAGGGCTGGATTATCTACGTTGAGTGGTTGCGGATACTCATTGATGTTCTACCAGAATGTTTCCATCCGATCTGCAGCCGGTGGGTTATCGACACGTGGAGGCTCTTGGAATAAGCGAGAAGGTTAATCGCGGAACTCTATGTTGTCCGCGATACTTTTCGCCCGCCTCACTAGTGACTTCTTTGCAGCCACTAGCATTCGTATCTTATCAAGACAATGCTGTTTGATGGTAAACATCACACCCTGATTCAATGTGTGGTGAGCTCGTCTCAATTTTGCGTCATTTCGCAACACTGCGGGTGTAAAATGCCTATTGGCCGCCACGAAGTCCACCACACACTGGATACGAATTGATGTTAACTTCAATTTTTTGTACACGTCGCTCATGCCCCCGAACCAGAGCAGTGGTGTCCCTCCTCTCCGTGTGGAATAGAGCATGAGCTGCGTCATATACGACAAAATTGATCTGTAAGATGTCAGCCTCTTCTGGTAGATCGCCAATCTCCGTATCCACCCATGCCAGTACTTGCGGCTTCAGGATCTTCATATAGTTAGGCGCTCTGCGGGTTCTGACATCCTCAATCGGTGGTACAATGCAATTGCCCTTCACAGCTAGACCGACACGTGGCTATCTGCCACTTCGTTAACCGGCTGAGGAGGAGCTCTAACGTAGCCTCGATCCCGAAGATGGAATACATGATCCCTGAGATTTTGTGCAGAAAAGGCTGCATGCTGCAATATTATTACTAATATTTTTATTTTTTTCCCGTAAGGAATGTACCAGTCAGGCCCTGTCTCTGGTGCTTCGATACATCCGGAGGGCGTGCTGGTGTCGTTTACCCCAAAACCAATCCCTACGTCCGTAGGGTAAGTGACTATTGGGTCCGAGTGGACAGAGCGAACTAAGGATGACGGCCTTCTGCATTCGTGCTGCTAAGATTTCTGCCATATTGCGGCAAGCCAGTATTATCTTCTAGTTAGAGAGCAGTGTGTCCATCATTCCACCAAGGACTCCTATAATCGGAACCACCATTTTGACAGAATGGTCCGGATACAACCTGCGGAGTTCAAAGAGAAGATCTCGATATTTACTCCGGTTTTACTCCTCTTTTTGAACGACATTCATTTCGTCTGGAGCGGAAAACTCCATTACGAAAATCGATCTACCTTGGTGGTCGAGGAGGACATCAGGCTTATTGACTTGTATTTGCCTGAGAGTGGGGTATGAGTAGTTCCAATAGATTCGGCACCTCTCATTCAAATTATTGTTATTATTATTTTAACTTAGGAGTGTACCAGTCAGGACACGTCTCTGGTGCTCCAACCCATCCGGAGGGCACACTGGTCTCGTTAACCTCAATAACCACTCCCTACGTCCGTAGGTTGTGTAATTATTGAGTCCGAGAGTCATGTGTTCTGAGCAGACGAAGTGTACCAAGGATGACGGCCTTCTGCATTCGAGCGGCCAAGATTTCTACCATACTACGACAGGCCGGTATTAACTCCAAATTTGAGAGCAGTATGTTCATCATTCCACCAAGGACTCCTATAATCAGAACCACCATTTTGACAGAGTGGTCAGGATACATCCTGAGGAGTTCAAAGAGGAGATCTCGATTTTTGGTACGTTTTTTCTTCTCTTTTCGAAAGATATTCATTTCGCCTCGAGCGGAAAACTCCACGACGAATATCATTTTACTTTGGTGGTCGAGGAGGACAATATCAGGCTCATTGGCTTGTATTTGCCTGATGGTGGAAAATGAGTAGTTCCAATAGATTGGGCACCTCTCATTCTCAACAACGGATTCAATATCCCCTGGGACATAATTATTACTATTATATACTACACAAATATTTTCCGTCTTCTTGAAAATGAAGAATGTCGAACCTCTAGTGGACGTACCAGAAATGTACGTCCAGAACATCCCTAATACGTCCTGTGTTATCTGGGTTATATACTCCTCGAAATACTTGTTTATCAAACATTCGTTACCGAAAAGACATAACGCCTGTTACATAATATGATATTCTGAAATAGAATTGCCAAAATCAACAATTTAATTCAAATACAATAGGAATATAAATTAATGTTTGGTTTTGTTGTTATCTGACACCTATTTGAGTGTTTAACCTTCCACATAGAGTTTCCTTTACATAGAGAAGTGAGAAATAACAGAATGGTGATGCCATACCGCACATCTCCTGTATAAAGATAAAAAATGTCACCCTAACGGAACTCGACAGATTTTTTTTATTTTTGGGTATATTTAGTTAGATGTCAAAAGAAGCAACATCTTATTTTCTGGCCCAACGGAGTGAGCTTAAAATTAGTGTAGTAGGATGGTCGGGATATCACAATAAACACTCCCTTTAACAATAGTTCAATATATTCCGCACCTCACACGTCATACTTCTACAAGTTTCAGTTAAACAATGAATCTTATTCGGACTACTCATAATACTAATACTAGTCACCGGGTGACACATTATGATAAGCGGGTACTGCACGGCCATCCTGACCTGTTGTTGTCCTCAACAGCAACCATGATGGACCTCATCTGTAAGTAAATAGAATATAATTAATAATTCTATTCATATCTCATTTGTGTCCTGAGAGGGCTCATTTTTGCCATCTAAGGACTCATTTGTGCCATCAGAAGGCACGTTTGTGCCACCAAAGGGCTCTTTTGTGCCATCAAAGAGCTCTTTTGTGCCATCAAAGGGCTGTTTTGTGCCATCAAAGGGCTCATTATGCCATCAAAGGGCTCATTATGCCATCAAAGGGCTCATTATGCCATCATAGGGTTCATTATGCCATCAAAGGGCTCATTATGCCATCAAAGGGCTCATTATGCCATCAATGGGCTCATTATGCCATCAAAGGGCTCATTTGTATTACCTTAACGATTTTGAAAGTTGAAGTGTTTCATGTGTTTCTATGCTACAACCCCTTCTCCTGGGCCATTGGATCTTCTGTATGCAGGTCCTCTTTAACCTTATACCTGTCAGAAGAATCTCTGCTCCTATCGTAGCCAAGACATCAGCACTGTGCGGTTTATTCTTTCCACCTGTCCATTTCCTCGAGTTAAACCTACAGCTATAGTGTATAATTTAACGTCCTTGTTCTCCAAAATCTATAAATGCGATACATTAATGTCCGCCAGTATGAAGCGTTTTGTAAAATCTTGAAGCTACTTGGTTTTTTCGAATCACCTCAACATTTTCTACTCTACTATCCTTCAACATTTTTTTCAAATAATTTTTTTTTTTATATATTTTTTTATACACTTGTAAATGAAAATTTGTTTTCATTCAAACAGGGCCCTTTTCTCGAACATAAATTACATATTTTGCTTTTGTATCTGCAGTTGTCACGATTGTGTCCAACTTTACCACAACAACTACACAATATATGTTTATTATCAACTAATTTTGGCACCGGCTGTTATGATGAGTTGGTGCAGGTATGCGATAGTGCTTTCGCATACACTTTATTTTTGAGGTATACCCCTAATAGATTAGGGTATCTTATATTTGAGGCCTCTACTGCTGATTTCAAATTGTTATCATTTATAGCACCCATTACTAAGGACACCTTATCACTATTAGGAAAATTCAATTTAAATCAGTTGATTTTCGCCAAATGGTTGAAATGGAATTCATATAGCGAGCAACCCTCTGTTGGTTTACGGTTCGCATCTCATAAGCATTTCTGAAACTTTGGAAAGTGGTGCTCAATAATTGCTTCCACTTTAGTATACTAAGGTCACCCTAATTCACATTGTATGAAGCTATCATACCATGATTTTGCTGTATCTTTCAATTTATTTGTTACCTGATACACTATACTTTTCTTTCATACCTAAAAATTATCAGGACGCAGTAGACAAAATAAATTATGATCTGAACAATATTGTTACCTGGTCATCCGAAAATGCTCTAAGTATAAATAGGAAAAATACTTCTTTTCTAGCTTCTGGCCCAACTAAAGTTCGTTTGCAAATCAACGAAGTAATCCGAATGAATGTTGATGGAGAGCAAATTGCACTAGTAAACAAGGCAAAAAACCTTGGCCTGGTTTTTGATGATCAACTGCGATTCAAACATCATATTAAAATTTGCATCCGGAACGCCTATTTGAACATAAAGTCAATTTTTCACAATCGCCATTATCTCTCAGTTGGTTTTAGGAAAAATACTATGCGTGGCTCTGGTATTATCTAAACTCACCAACGGAGATGTAGTTCTTGGCCCCTGTATCGACGCAAACGATTCTAGGCGGCTACAAGTCGTTCAAAACTCTTGTATGCGGCTTATTTGTAGTATTAGGAAACGCCAAAGAATTTCCCACAAATTACGAGATCTTAACTGGCTGAATATGTCGAATAGACGATATCTACACTCTAAATGTCTCTTTCATAAAATCATCAAAAACAAACAACCGTAATACCTGTTTGGAAACATTGTTCACCAAACTGATATCCATCAGGTAAATACTCGATTCAAACATAGAATTACAACACCACAACATCGCACCGAACTGTTCAAACGATTTTTCACGTACCAGTCATCAAAAACACATAATGAAATTTCCAATGAATTGAAATTAAAATCAATAGAAGCCTTCAATTAGGTCTAAAATTGAAATTACTTGCTAATCAAAACCAATTCTAAATTTCTCTGATAACTATTGCCAGTAAATATATGTATATCATATAATTATATCTGCATGTACATATTGATATTTTTTTTTACCTTTTTTTTCTATTTTTTTACTTCTAACGGTTTGTTACTTGATTATTGTTATTTCTCTTTATTATTTTCTTACTTCGCTTAAGATGAAAAACAGAGACAGTGCTGTCTGCTGATCTTCGGCATTTTTCTATCAACCTGGAGTGCTGTGCTCATATTACTCAAAAATGTATTTAATGTTTACCTGGTTGATAAAAATAAAGACCTTTATTATTTTTATTATTATAAAATTGTCTGTCCAACCATATATATTATAGTCATGTTGAACAATTTCTAACCAGTCAGACACTTCCATGTGTGTTGGATCAAATACTGGAATTATACCAGACAACACAGTACCTGAGTTTGGCTGGGCATTGCTGACTTGAGGCATAATATTGGTTCTCCTAGAATGACTTACAGATTCCTTCCTGTTACTTTTATGTCTACGAGATCTCTTCGATGGCGACTTTGCCTTTCCTCACTGGTATTTGCAGAGCTACTGCTGCTGAATGTTGACTATCGGCGCTTCGATTTTCTTGTGGACTTCGGCATTGTGCAGCACTTTAACACCACTCTTTACACACTGTTCACCACTTCTGATGTAGTAGGATGGTCGGGATATCACAATAAACACTCCCTTTAACAATAGTTCAATATATTCCGCACCTCACACGTCATACTTCTACAAGTTTCAGTTAAACAATGAATCTTATTCGGACTACTCATAATACTAATACTAGTCACCGGGTGACACATTATGATATCATTAGGTTGAATGTCTTTTGTCAATTGTGGAAAATACTGTCTGTGAGTTGATTTTTCTTGATTCTTTGATATAATATGTTGGGAAAATATCAATTGGCTCTGAATGGTGTGCATATTCGAAGAATGAGGCAGAATATGCGATTTTTGATTTTATTCAAAATATGAACAGGATGTTCATAAAGTCAGTTGTGGAATCATCTGCGACTGAAAGTTAAACATTATTCACTATTTTCGATCGTACACGATAACCTCTTTCGGAAGAGATTCATGTTGTGAAGAGAATCATTCTCAATTGAAAATTAAACCAATACATGACTCCTCTGGAAATAGAAAAACCTACGATAAATTGAAGGTATACTTTTTTGTAATATCTAACAGAAAACAACTACCTCCTCGGTTTAAGCCACGCTGGACATTGAACTGCATCTAACAGATATCGTGAAAGAAACATGAGAGAAAAATTCTGAAAGTGAAAATTTGCAGTTTCCATTGGAGATTCTCATCTATAAATAAAATAATGCAGAATGTTAATTAGAAATATCACAAATCGCTCATTTCGTTGATGCGTGAATTGCATATCTTTCGCTAGGCCTCCAGGAAAGAATCTCCGATGGAAATTGGAAATTCAATGAATAATCAAATGAATGAAAATGCAAATTTTCACTCTCCTAATTTTTCTCTCGAGTTATATAGGGTCTTTCACAATATCTATCTGATGTAGTTCAATGTCCAGCGTGGCTTTAGCCAGGGAAGTAGTTGTTTTCTGTTATATATTACAAAAAAGTTCAATTCATCCTAGGTTCTTCCATTTTCAGAGGAGTCATATATTCGTTCAATTTTCAATTGAGAATGTTTCTCTCTATAACACGATTTTTCTAATACCTGTTCAATAAGTTCTCGCCTAAGTATGAACTTTTCATTGAATTTTTCGAAGCCAAAAGTTGTCCCGAGGTTGCTCCTGTTAGCATTTTTGTTTTTCAGATGTCTGCACCCATTAACAGTGTGTTTTACTTCTCATGGAAACACCCTCGTATCTTCCGTGATTTTTGACGTAAAACCGTGAAATTTCCAGGATTGATAGACACATTGAAAATTCACTCCACAAGAGGGGTCATCCAACGTGTAGTAATCGGTTTTGTGCAGAGAGTTAATTTCTAGTGCATTTATTGCTCCTGAAAATTTCATGGTTACGTCAAAAATTGCGGAAGATATGGGGGCGTCTTTATGAGAAGTGAAACAAATTAGAATATTTCAGGACAGAAAATTTTTCAGGAGACAGGTGTATCAGTAGTAATTTGGAGATTCTGAATACGAATCCGAAGGAATTTCGGGCCAATTTTGCCCTTTAATATAACTTTCCGGAAAAAAGGGTTGTTCGATCGTTGCTGACGTGCAGTGTTTATCACGGATGACTCATTTCGTCCAATGAGTTCATCATTAGTGTATCCATAGATCCTGCAAATTTAGTGGTTCTGGGTCAAAAATTACGGAGGAAACGAGGATCTTCCCATGAGAAGTGAAATACACTGTATATAGATGCTAACATGTGAAAAACAAAGAAGCTAACACGAGCAACCTCGAGAGAACTTTTGGCTTCGAGAAATTCGATGAAAAGTTCAAACTTGGGCGAGAAGTTAATAAACAGGTTTTAGAAAAATCGCGTATTCTGCCTCATCCTGTAATGTAAGTATGCACACCACTCAAAGTTGGTTGATATTTCAGACAGTACATCATACCCAAAAATCAAGAAAAATCATACAGACAGTATTTTCCACAATTGACATTAGACTTTCAACCCAATTTTTTGGCTCACCCTGTAGTGCCAGAAAAAGAGTCTTATGAAAGAGTTGCTTCTATTGACCTCTAGAATGATATTTTCGAAAATAAAAAAAATCTGTCGTGCCCCAGGAATACATGTATCCAGTGCCATGTCCTTCCATTTGACTTTCTTTAAAGAAAAACCTATTTGATTCTATACAAAGAGAAAGAGAATTCTTTTACGGATTTAGACTCCAATACAAAAACGTAGATTGAAAAAAGGGTATTATTCGGTTATTTTGATGCAATTTTTTCAGATAGACAATGTAACTGACTGTTCTGGATTCGCATTATTTTATACGCATAGTCATATTTTGCAAATATATTGTATAACTATTATAGTTAATAAAGTTTGTTATTCATAGAATTAGCTATTCTCTTTGACTCCGCCACTGGCGGATCCAACCTACTACGTATATATTTCAGTTTATACTTTTAGAGTTTTTATTTTCTTTTTTTTTATATAACTTTTAACGCGCTATACGAGAATGAAATATATCGAGAGCAAAGCAGTATTGTTCGATAATCTTCGAATTCCGCTTCATAAATCATTATTTAATATCAAAAGCATTCGCTATTGAACATTACCACCAGTACGTGACTGTTGTGTTCTAATCATTCCTTCATGCATTTCCACATTGAGTGATACTAGTAGTGCAATCATTGATCAGAGGAAGTTCCTGGGGGCCCTCAAAGCAGCAAATCAACCAATTGAGAACCAACTGGTAAGTCTTGAAAGTGTATTTCATTCTCGCGAAAGTACAGTCCACAAATCTCTCAAACGAAAGAGTTGTCGTTTGTGTTAACTCTTAACACTGACATAATTGGAATATTGTTTGAAGACAATGATATTTTAAATGTTTCGGCAAGATTCATTTATATGGAAAGGCTCAGTGCTTAGTAATCTCGAAAAGTGCTCCGAAGAACTGGAGTGCTCGCGAGCACTTCTGTAATTAATAAGCACTAAGCCTTTTCGTTAAATGCTTCAGAGCACTAAGGACTAAGCAATGGTTCAAAAAAGTGCTTGGGAGCACAGTGCTTGGAAGCACAAACGCGCTTTGAGTGCTTTCAGAGCTCTGGGATAGATCTGGGTACTACGTATAGTACGAATTGATCACTCTAGCCTGGAACGGCCTGATATAGCTAGCTAGCTCTTGAAGCGGAGAAACGTACCCACCAGTACGTTATACATTTGGCGTTCTCGATTGGCGTTCGGTTCTGGTAGCGGTTGACGTTAAAATGACAGAATTTTTGACAGCGGTTCAGTTTCTGGTTCCATTGGTGACGTCATGGGAAGACCGAAACGAATGGATAGGTTAGTCGGTTGCGGTTGACATAATACATCATAACCTATTTACTCAAATGTTTTGTTATGTCTTCATCCTTCGAGAGCATATGAGTATTTTCTTTCGTAATTACACTCATTCTCTGGAATTTTCATCTTGAATTACCTGGTTGGGCTCTAAAAGAAGAAAAAGTGTTTGAGTGGTTCAAGTTTTCTTATGTCCCACGCTCTAGAGATAGATAGATAGATAGTTTTATTGTCTTAGAAAAATTACATTTTCGTCACAAGGGTTCGGTTTACATGCTAACTCGATTCAATAGAACATAAATAGAGTAAATGAAGTAGCTACATTGAGAAAAAAAAAAGTTGAACTTATATGAAAGTAGTGATGCAGAGTTACACAAATTCCTATAATATGCCTAGTTTCCACCATTTGAACAGTCATTCATTCAAAATGAAAGATCGCAACTTCATAATATTAATTAATCAAGAATTTCACAAGGTTTGTTGAGTGTAAAAAGTTATGGGTATTGAGCAGAAGTACTAGACCATCGATATCACCGATTTCAGAGAGAATCGCATTTTGTCTCATGCCTGCGTAGAAATTAACTAAGTTCTCGATAAAACGCAACAACGCGAATATTTAGCGAACAGAAACTTCAACAGTTTAGGTGGACTTTTATAAGTTTTGCACTGAGAAAAATTTCGAATAATAAAGGTCCGTATAACTACCGCAAACAGCGTTTGAAATGAAAATTGAGGTTATTTCAATTCCAACTGCAAATACACAAAATAACTTCAGTAACTTTTTGGAATTGAAGCTAGCTGGAATTTGATGATAGTTGCGTTAACAGTCTATATCTTCCTTCGAACTGAACCTTTCGGGGACCTTTGGAGATACCATACATCCTATTTTACAGTAGAAGTGATTTTCACAATTCTCCGGACCTCTTCAGATGAGGTGTGTTGCAGGTTATTCCTGGTTTTCCTGCAGCTGTGAAAGCGAATGCTCCACCGAATTTATTTTAGCTGTCCCAGAGCGCTAAATATAATTATCTTCTTACTTTTTAACTTGTTATTGTTGCAAACATATTAAATATTTTTTACATAATAACTGACTTTCTATTGAGTCTTGAGTCTAAATAAGAAATAATGGCAAATATGTTGGATACACCTGTTAATGAAAGTAAGCATTCGCATCTTCTTTTTCCTCGAAAGATTTCAATTTTCCATTGATGAAATAAATTTATACCTAACTGATTTCTTTTTCACATCAAATCCCAAAAAGTTCATTAGTTTTATTTTTAGCGCCTCACTCATTTAGGCTCAAAAAGAAACAACAAATCAGAGAGAGAAAGAGTATTGTACAGTAACAATTTCATTATTTTTATATTTTCCATAACTTCTCGCTATTTATATGGCAACGTTGTTAGCCGCAGTAGCTGACGGACTCTGTCATATTGGCAGCTGTCATTGTAATTTCATAATTGAACAGAAACGTCACGAAGGCTCGTTCATTGCACCTTTTCTTTACAAAATATAAGATTTTCAATTCACGGAGACGTATTATTCAACTCGTTCCCGCAAGGGTGGTCCTTCAGCAGCACACGCAAAACATTTATGGTCCAATCGAACCGGATATCGTGCCAGTGAGAGAGGAATTCACGGTAAAGCAGTACAATTCTCGTCAAGATCAAGTCCCGTATAGTCGTCTACAAGCATAGGTGTGGTGAAGAAAAGCTGATTTGTAAGTCCAAAGCATCCTTTTCACGGAAGAATTATTAGTTAAAGTTCTCGAAAATCGTAAACAAATTTCAAATAGCGAATCAACAAAATAGTTGAAAACCGTACTACTAGCAACAGCAACGTTACAAATAGATCCAGAGTTACCGCTAGAAGCGAACGAATCGACATATCCAGCAATCAAGAGAGTAAGCGAAGCACATTCAACTGATTAACAGAATCTAGATCAACAATAGCAACGCCAGAAAAGTGAGATTTCCTTGTCTATCCTTATTCCTAACCTATCATCAAAGGTATTTTTCGATCTGTTTTGACATTTGTATATTTCTTTGGTTACCTATTTTTCTGAAAACGCATCACGATGGAAGTATATGAGAATGAAATAAGGGAATTGAGACAGACACGCGGTAAGTTAAAAGGTCAGTTAACAAGATTTCAATTATTTTTAAGTTCACCGAATGACATAATCGAATTAAAAGTACGATTAAAAAAAATCGAATCAGTATTTGAAAAATTTGATGAAGTACAATCGCGATTAGAGATTTTAGATGAAAATGAAATAGAACAACGCGAAGAACGAGAAATAGATTTCTATCGAAAGATTTCTAAGGCAAAAGGTATTTTAGTGAAATATTATGAATCTCAAAAGTTGGTCAATACACAAATCAATGCACAGAATACGAGCAATTCAACTGTAGCAAACTCGAATCCTTTAGCAAATCTCAAGTTGCCAACAATAAATCTTCCAATGTTTTCAGGAAACTACGATGAGGGGACAACATTTCATGATACAGTTTCTCAATTGATAAACGAAAACACGAGTTTGACAAACATACAAAAATTTTATTATCTCAAATCTTGTTTAAAACACGACGCTTCACGGTTAATTCACTCATTAGAAATCTCTGACAATAATTATACAGTAGCATGGGAAAGTCTTGTCAAAAGATATGAAAATAAGCGTATAATTGTGCATACTCATGTAAGGGCGATATTTGATCTACCAGTAGTCACGAAAGATTCAGCAATCTCGCTCAGACAGCTAACAGATAAAGTTCAACACCATCTAGGTGCCCTGAAAAATTTGAAATTACCCACGGACAAATGGGATGTTCTCTTGATACATCTTATCACATCCAAATTAGACATCATCACGAATCGCGAATGGGAAAATTCACTAGAAAATGGAAAGCTTCCCACGTATGACCAGCTCAACAATTTCTTGAATAAAAAATGTTTCACGTTGGAAACTCTCTCGAATAATAACAAAAAACTCGCTTACAATTTTCCAAAATACTCGAACGATCAAAGTCATAGGTCACACTCGCATACAACTAGTTTCAATCAGAAATTCCATGAACAATCATTTGCAGTCACTGATTTAGGCAATGAAAAATCTTGTCACTACTGTAAAGCAAGCCACTTCATTTACAATTGCGCAGATTTCATCAAATTAACAACTGATCAAAAATACAATGAAATCAAAAGATTACGATTATGCAGTAATTGTCTTCGACCCGGCCACATGAAATGGACATGTATATCTAGCAAATGCAAGCGTTGTAATCGAAACCACAATACTCTTTTTCACAACAATAATTATCAATCACGCTATTCAAATGATCAGATTAATCGTCAATCGAATAATGATTCGCAAAAAATTTAAAACACATCAAACACGAATGCTCTTGAACTTCGTAACAAATTCTGAAACAATTGCTCCCGTACTTACAGATGTTCACATCACAAACCGCAATGCGCAAGTTCCCATACAAGCACGTTCTCGGACAATCTCGTCAACTTTTCAGATTCGAAAATACTACAAAGCACTAGCTTCTCAAACACTCATGAGAGTCAGTTAGTTTTGTTATCCACGGCTCAAATATTAATATATGACACCCTCGGAAATGCTCACGTTTGTAAAGCTCTGTTAGACTCAGGCAGTCAAAGCAACTTGATCACACACGAACTTTGTAAAAGGTTGAACTTACCATGCGAAAATGCTCAAATACCAATTGCAGGTATCAATCAAAAGTCTATCACAATCACGCACAAAACAAATGCAACAATTAAATCTCGATCAACGTCATTTGCATACAACTCAACATTCTTGGTACTGCCAACAATAACTGAAAAAATTCCATTCACAGAATTCAAAATAAGTACATTCGAACTTCCAACAGGTATCACTTTAGCAGATCCAGAATTTAACAAACCACAAAAAATCGACATTCTTCTCGGAGCATGCATTTTTTACGAACTTTTGTGCCCGAATCAACTAAAACTTGGTAAAAACATGCCAAATTTGCAAAAAACCACTTTAGGGTGGGTAGTCACGGGATCTGTAAACTTACAAAATTATTCAAATCAAAGGTTATTTTGCAATTTCACACGTAACATATCTAATGAAATGCTTGATGAAACATTAACAAAATTTTGGAAAACGGAAGAAATACCACATAAAACTATTTTTACGAAAGAAGAGCAGTACTGCGAGGAATACTTTGACAAAACAACAATTCGAACCTCGGACGGTAGATTTTTAGTAAGATTACCTTTTTCAAAACAAATTTCCGGTTTAGGCAATTCAGCAACAAGTGCATTAAAACGTTTCAATTTTCTTGAAAACGGATTTAAACGCGATGAAAATTTAAAAAGGGATTACTCGGAATTCATGAAACAGTACGAATCAATGGGACATATGACATTTATCAAAAATTTTGATGGAACTTTAGAGCAACCCTCGTATGTATTACCGCATCATGCAGTAATTAAAAACAGTAGCACCACGACTCGTTGCAGAGTAGTTTTCGACGGCTCAGCAAAAACAAATAAAGGCATATCAATAAATGATTTATTACTCGTGGGTCCTAATATTCAAGATGATCTTTTCGCAATCGTAGCTCATCTCAGACTTCATTGATATGTATTAAGCGCAGACGTCAAAATGATGTTTAGGCAAGTATTAGTACATCCCGAAGATAGAAAATATCAGCAAATAATTTGGCGATACAATGAGTCCGTACCAATTAAACTTTACAGTCTCAACACGGTAACGTATGGAACAGCATCTGCAAGTTATCTAGCGACAAAGGTTTTACAAAAACTTTCATTTGAATTTGAAGAAAAATATCCGCGTGCATGCAAAATCATACGCCATTCATTTTATATGGATGATTTGCTAACAAGCGTTGACACGATAAAAGAGGCTTTAGAAGTTTTCAATGAAATAAATCAAATCTTAAACAGCGTCAACTTTCCACTAAGAAAGTGGTGTTCGAATGAACAAATCATGTTAGACTCGATATTAGGTGATAAACAAAACGAAGATAAATTAATAGAACTATAATAATAATAATAATAAAATTTATTCCAGTTGGATCATTTTTACATGAAATTGGAAAGGTCAACAGAGAGTGGTAATATATGGAAATATACAAATATCAGTTTTTCAACTAGTAAAAATATAGGCATATATATATATATATATATATATATATATATATATATATATATATATATATATATATATATATATATATATATATATATATATATATATATATACACACGGTATAAGATAAAAACAAAAATAAAAAATTATAAATCACATAATAGGAAAAGATATAGAAAAATACAGTTATTTCAATGAACAATGTCACATATTAAAAAACTCTTGAACAGTATAGAAGGACTTCGTTATTAAATATTTCTTCAAATATTTCTTGAAAGTAATGATGCTTTGCTCATCTTCAATACTATTTGGCAATCTATTATAGAACTTTATGTCTGTATACGAGGAAGCTTTTTCATAAAAAGTAGTCCTGTGGTAGGGGGTTTTAAGACTGTTACCATGTCTTGTTGGGTAACTGTGGATGTCAGAATTTTTTATGTAGCTGGAGATTCTCTGTCTGATGAACAGTATACATTTATAGATATATATATATATATATATATATATATATATATATATATATATATATATATATATATATATATATATATACAGGGCAATGTTAAAATTTCATGGTTTTGAAAGTGAGTTTACATGTATCCCTGCGTTGTAATCCAAAGATAAGCCTGATAATTCTTTTTTGTAAAAGGAATAGTCCATTAACTGAAGTGGAATTGCCCCAAATTATTATGTTGTAGGTTAGATGAGGGTATACCATTGCGTAATATATATTCAGCAGCTGTGTTTGGGGAATTATATTTTTTAATTGTAAAATAGCAAAGTATCCACTACTAATTTTTTTGCAACTTTGACTTATACACTCGTGAAACGATAGTGATGCATCAAGAAAGGTGCCAAGAAATTTTGTGGATTCGGAGACAGTGACATCAAGATTTTCTGATACCATTTCCAGATTCATGTTGGGATTGGATATGATGAAGAATTTCATCAAAACAGTTTTCCTACAATTTAATATTAAGTGATTACACGTACACCATTCATTAAATTTATTGTACAGGTGGATCAATTTAGATGAGAGTTCTTCAGAGGTATTTCCGTGGGTTGCCAGTGACACATTATCTGCAAATAAAACAATGCAGTCCGTGCTCATAAAAGATGGCAAGTCGTTGATAAACATTAAGAATATAAGTGACCCCAATACTGAACCTATAGGAACCCCTAAATTTATTTCAGATTCCATTGAATGGGTGTGGCCTAATTTAACAATAATTTTACGGTGAGTTAGGTATGACAAAATCCAAGCAAGTGTGTTCCCACGAAATCCTATACCTTATAGTTTCGTTTCAACAAAGCTCAGATTCAGACAATCAAAAGCTTTAGTGAGATCGAAGAAAAGAGCTCCAACAAATTTCTTATCGTCAAGGTATTTATATAAGTATTCTACAAATTCATACACTGCAGTTTCTGTCGACCTGCCGGGATAGAAACCATTCTGACATTTTGATATTATTTGATATTTATCTAGAAATTTTATTATCCTTTTATGCATGGCTTTCTCAATCACTTTGGCAAATACACAGGAAACAGTTATCTGCCTATAGTTGTCAATGGATAACGGATCATTTTTTTTATAAATAGGGGTGACTAGTCCTAGTTTCAAGTCTTGGGGATATTTTCCTAGTTCAACAGACAAATTTATCAATTTCGCTAAAGGTTCAGCAATAAAGCAAGCAATACTCTTAACGATTTTAGTTGAAATACAATCCACCCACATAGAATTAGTGTTTTTTGAATCATTTATTATTTCAACTATCTCTATTGCTTCTACAGGACTGAAAAAGAAAGAGTTGTCATTAGTCAGTATGCATTTTGTACAATTGGATTCAGAGTTACCAAAATGCGATTCGGTGGCTAACTGAGCTATATTGCTAAAGTGTTCAGCAAAACTATTTGCAACTGAATATTCATCGGAAATGATTTGTTCTCCAATTTTCAACTCTACATTTCTGTGAACTTTCGTTTTGCCTGTTTTTTTTCTGACTATATTCCAAACATATTTTTGTTTTTGCAAAGGATATTGTTTATTTCTAATTGCGTTTTGATAGTATTCCTTTTTGTCATTATTCAGTTTGGTTTTATAAGTTTTAAGCAATTTTTTTTATTCAGTTTCTAAATTTTCATCATAATATTGGAATTTCAACCAATGTAATTCTTTTACTCTATTACCCATGTCAACAGAGTCCCTAGTAATCCATTTACTTCTATTATTATTATTATTTGAGTTAACTACTTTTTTCTTTATAGGACAGAATAAGTCGACAGCATAATTAATTATTCCATATATTCCTTTCAACATCTCATCCACATTGCCACAGTTACCCAACGTACAAAAGTTCTCGCGTTGAAAATAATTTTGTAAATTGCGGATTGTTTGTTCATTTATTTATTTATTTATTTATTTATTTATTTATTGAATAATCTCCATACAGGCCTGACGACCTAATTACATGGATAGTATTTCTGCAAATAACATATATTCACACATGTGAACTGAACTATGAAACTAAATATTATACATTATATGAATGATTGGTGGTTTTGGAGGGGAGTGAACACTCAACAATATATTATATACACATATATATCATACAGAAATATTATTAATATGATCAAATACTATATTACGAAATTGATCGTATGATAAATTCCAATCCAATGATATTAGAGAATTGATGTTATTGGCTGCGCGAAGTATGTTTACGAGGGGAGCTC
Source organism: Chrysolina oricalcia (assembly GCA_944452925.2). Taxonomy (NCBI): domain Eukaryota; kingdom Metazoa; phylum Arthropoda; class Insecta; order Coleoptera; family Chrysomelidae; genus Chrysolina; species Chrysolina oricalcia. The sequence goes on along the minus strand of OX101809.2, from coordinate 44,588,676 downwards.
TTGTGGTAGTTGAAACTAAAGGGATATGAAACATTGATTTTGTTCGAGTGCGTCGTGAAGGGACATTAAATGATATTGAGGACAAAATTTCTGGAGAATTTATTTGGTTATTGATTATTCTGTACAGAAATAGCATCAGTGATAAATTTCTTCTACTTTCCAGAGAAGTAATCCTAAATTCTTCACGGAGTTGGCTGGATCTGATAGTAGTATAGTCTGGTGAGATGTGGTATTTTTTGTAAATCTTAGTAATTTATTTTGAGTTTTTTCCAATCTTCCGAGTACTGTTTGACATTCACCATGCCAAATGATACAAGCAAACTCCAATTTTGGACGTACTAGTGAATGAAAAAGTATTTTGATCGTCCGTATGCTGAAAGAAGACGTCTGTCTTATTATAAATCCCAGCATTTTATTTGCCGATTTGACTATAGTTTCAATGTGCTTAGAGAATGATAATTTATTATTATATTTGACACCAAGATCTTTCACCTCCGTACATCTCCTCAATGATTCAACATTCATTTTGTAATCAAAATCGATGGGGTATTTTTGCCGTGTTATTGTAATGACAGAGCATTTACTTATATTAAAGTTTAATTTAAATTTTACGCTCCACTCAAATATACTATTGATATCTTTCTGAAGCGCTACACAGTCTCTAACTGTTTGAACTTGTTTGAATATTTTCAGATCATCAGCAAAAAGTAGACACTTGGAGTATTTAATCACTGTTGGAAGATCATTGATAAATAAAAGAAAGAGCAATGGGCCCAAGTTAGATCCCTGTGGTACCCCTGAGGCTACTAGAAACTTACCAGAAGTGTTTCCATTATGTTTTATTATACAGTATCGATCTCTCAAATAATTTGTGAATATTTTCAACATATTTGTTGATAAGCCATGTTTGTTGAGTTTTTGTAATAGACAGTCGTGATTCACTTGATCGAATGCTTTGCTAAAGTCTGTAAATATAGTGTCAAGTTGTTGTGTTTTTTCCAAAGTTTCATTCGCATAATTGGTAAATATAAACAAGTTAGTGTTTATCGATTTTTTAGCCATAAAACCATGTTGTTGTTCGGCAATAACATTTTCTACATGACCATACAATTTGCAGTAAATGACCTGTTCAAAAAGTTTAGAGGGTGAGAATACTTCTGTAATTTTCCAAATCCCATTTATTACCGGATTTATGAATTGGAGTACAGATAGAAGTTTTCCACAAAGTTGGGAAATTTGAAGTTTTTAGGATTAAATTGAATAAATGTAATAGGGGAGTTTTCAGCCACTCTTGACAACCTTTTATTACATATGGTGGTATACCATCCACACCGGCAGATTTTTTTGGTTTAAGCTTTTTCACAGCTGAGGTGAAGTCGGATTCGCTAATAAATTG
>OX101809.2:43867900-43987080 GCA_944452925.2 Chrysolina oricalcia | reverse complement strand
GTTACAATAATTGCTGACACGATACCAATTTTTGTGAATTGATCTTTGACAAACTTCTAAATATACATTACTAAAAAGAGAAACCACATCAAGACTTACCAAAACGTAGTCATTAGGTATGTTTGTGTTATTAAAATTTATTATTTACTTCAAAAGAGTCTTGTATAAAGTATTCATTATCGGAATCATATGCTTTAGTTAGAATATCTGTGAGAAGTGAGGCAATGGGCTTCTGTTGGAGCACCAATACATGAAACTATAGGTCTCATCGATAAAGTAGGTTTATGTATTTTTGGTAATGAATATTTCTCTTTTAACAACAAAATTTATAAACAAAGTTTTGGAACTCCAATGGGAGCTTCAATCTCCCCTATATTAGCTTCATATGTGATGGATGATGTGTTGGACACAGTAATTCCAGTACTATCATTTGAACCTTTTTTCATCAAAAAATATGTTGATGATATCATTGTCGCTTTACCAAAAAATGTCATTACTGAGATTCTTAGTACTTTCAACAGCTTTGACCCATATATTCAGTTTACAATAGAAACTGAGGATGATGATTTTTCCGTACCTTTCTTAGATACAAGATTCATACGTGGTCTTAATAACAAAATTCTTATAGACTGGTACAGGAAACCATGCAGTTCTGGAAGATATATTAACTTCGAGTCTTATCACAAGCGGTCAATGAAAATAAACCTTGTGAAACAGATGAAAGCTAGAGTACTCAAAATCTCAGATAGATCCTTTCATAAAAAAAACCTAGATATTCTTTTCAAACTCTTTTCAGACAATGCTTATCCACCAAAATTACTGAGAAGTATTCTGTTCAGCACACCATTAAATATTGAAACAGATATTATATCTAACAATCTGAACATATCCATTAATAGCAATGTTGCTAATACTAATCCTACAAATCCTACATTCACTTCACTTCCATATATAAAAGATATTACACCAAGATTGTCCAGGCTCTTTCATTCAGTATGTAATGTCAAAATAGCAAATAAAACTATTTTACCAATAAGATCAATTTATTCAAAAGTGAAGGATAAAATTCCATTAACTTCCACTTCAAATGTAGTATATAGCATTCCTTGTCAGGACTGTGATAAAAATTATATTGGCCAGACTTCTAGATGCCTGAAAAGTAGAATTTCCTCACATAAAAGTGATTGTAGACTTCATCCTGAAAGATGTGCTCTTGCTGATCATGTAAACAAATTTGACCATCGAATAAATTATAACTCAACTAAAATATTAGCTAAAGAGACACATATGACTAAGAGAACTTTTTTGGAAATGGCCTTCATATCTCAAGACAAAAAATGTATGAATAAAAGAACTGATATAAATCATTTGAGTGAGATTTATTCCTTCTTATTGTCGTTAGACCACACTCTCCATATGAATAATAATATATCCATAACTACTCAATTGGAAATGTAATTTTTTCCTAACATACAAAACAACAGTCGTATATTTCAACAGTTGGTACAAGATTACAGTTGGTACAAGATTACAGTTGGTAGGTACAAGATTACAGTTGGTACAAGATTACAGTTGGTAACATTGACTTGAAAATTACAGATTTCTTTTCTATTGACAACTGATTTGTGTCCCTTGGATACAATCAACAAGTCTTTTGTTTTTCGACTGAAATTTCAAAATTTTCTGTTATTTATATTCGTCTTTTTTCCTTATTATTTACAATTTTAAGCTGTAATGTCACTATCCAAAGAACTAAGTACATGTCAACTAACCTCACTATAGTTGTAAGTAAAATTTTAATAACATCAAAATGTATAATTGACATAATAATTCTTTGTAGTTCCCTGAAGATGTAAATAATATTTACGAAAGCTTGGAATAAACTCTATAAAAGAGTACACTTTTGACTTTGCTGCAATCCCCAATATTAACTGGTTTTATTCTTAACTAGTCAGCAACGACTACCCTTTCTATATATATATATATATATATATATATCTATATATATATATATATATATATATATATATATATATATATATATATATATATATATATATATATATATAAAATAAGGATGGATTTAGCGAGGGGCAATATGAAAATATAAGTAGAAAAGTTATTGGGTATAACCTTCAAAATGTTGTGCAACCGTAGACACGTGTTTCGAGCTTAAGCTCTCGTCAGTACGGTAAAATCAAGTGCGAAGATGTACAACACTTGGATGTAAAAATAAATATATATAGAAAGGGTAGTCGTTGCTGACTAGTTAAGAATAAAACCAGTTAATATTGGGGATTGCAGCAATATATATATATATATATATATAGAAAAACTGGTAAAAATTCTTGAGGATGCAGTCAAATCACTGGGCTTAGTCAAAGAAAACTCTTTGTTATATTGTCAAGCTTTCGGAAAAATTTTATTCCTTCATCGGGACAGATCTATAAAACGAAATTTTGGATGTTGTACAAAATGGTGGGTAAAAACAAATAAATTCATTACTTACAACTTGAGGTTAGAAGTAAAAGTCAACGTGCACAACAAAAAACATTAATATCTTCATAGTCACTTAGACTTGGACACATCGATAAAAATTCATATTAGTTATTTGCAACATTACAATATTTAAAAAAATTTATATTTTCTCCGGCACACATGGTGCGTCTGCAGACAGAGATTTCAACCTGAGAGAGAGGGCAAGTTCAATTTTGAAGGATGACAATATTTCAAACGAGCAAACAGTATTACCAACCAAGTACTACCAGCAGTGTGAGCAACCCATAAAACCCCAAATCCGCAATACGGACCAAGTACCGAACCCTACTTCAAAGGTGAAGACTGGGCTCAATGCCAAAAGTCCCAACAACATTATTACAGATTTCAGTCTCATTCGGGAAAACTGAAGGGATTAGTTCCAGCCTTAAAGACCTGACATTACAAAAGCGAAATCTGAAAGAGAGACAAAAAATTATCGAAAAACCTTACTTCAGTGATGAAAACCGGGCTTAAAGCCAAACTTCCACCAAAATTCCGACTAAGCTTCATGCGGAGAAACTGGAGGGATTAGTTCCAGTTTTAAAATATAATTGTAAATCACACTCAAATTTTGTAAATCAGTTCTCTTGTTCATACTATTGGTACCACTCTTTATGTAATACATTTCTTTGAATAACCTTTTAGTTAAATTATTTTCAGTACATAACACAGAAACTTTACTGTAATCCATTACATGCCAGTTTTTTATAACGTGTTCAGCAAGAACACATGTAGATTTATTTAAATGCAATCACTTTTGTGTGACGTTAGGCGTCCTGATAAGTTTCTAGAAATCTCTCCATCCTTATTTATATATATATATATATATACGTATTTTTTGTATTAAGTGGCACCCATTCAAGCGGTGTCAATATCACACCCAGTGTATAAATGTATATTCAAAACGTTGTCGAAAGAGACACCACTGGATATGCAGGACAAAAAGCACCCAATGTGTATATAGTTCTGTCAGTATTGTTCAAACCGACACCCACCAGTGTTGCCAGATTGAAGGGTGCCTAACTGAAAATTAATCAAGCATCGCAAGTATATTCAGAACATTCATCATCACGGCTTTTTCACCGTTAAGTCGATGACTAGAATTATATTCCTTGTCAGAATCCGACTTTGTGTCCACACTCTTTGCACTTCCACTCGACGATAATTGAATAAGATATCAAAAATATAAAAACAACATGAAGAAAAAAATTGGGTCAATGAAAAGCTGAAAAACATATATGAAGCACCCTTCCCTAAAATACCGAATTTGAATAATCTTCTATCACAAAAACACAGTATTTTAGATATATGCAAATCCTAATTCACTTTTATTTCTTCAGTAGATTAGCGATATGGTATTCAACACACGTCATTTATTATCAGTGAAATATGAACATTTGTTAGGATCACACGGAATGTTATACGGCACAGTACCTATGCGTTCAATAAAATAGGTTTGAGGAGAGATATTATATCGTAATTTGATGTTTCAATTGGTGTCCGTTCCAAAGTTTGACAGTTGCAGTTGCGCCATTGTGTTCTAGAAACAGTTCGTGATTGGTCAAAAATTCTTAAGATCACTTGGAGTTAAATCAAGAACAGGATCCGTATCTGTTGATTTGGTAAGGAAGTCGTGAGACTCAAAAGAGTTTACTTATATGTCGTAAATCCGGCCGGTTATTAAAATTACATTTGAATGGGATTGCTAAATGAATTCCGCACTGAACGTCAATTTTGTTGAAACGATCAACGCACGAGTATTTCCGGCTACGCAAACTTTTGAAACTGTGAATTATGTTTTGTGGAAACATAGCTGGACACAAGTTCTCTTCAATTCTTCAGTTCAGATGATACTAGCTTTTATCACGGCTTTTCACGAATAGGATATATGAAGAAAGGAAGTTTCGGGATGTAGTACGTCACGACATGATATATTGTGATAAAAGAACTTGAAATTAATTTTTTAAATCAAGCTTTAATTTAGAAACGAGAAAATAAACTCTGAAGTGAATTGATCCCATAATTTTTTTATACAATTTTGAATGATCTAATGGCTGGTCGGAAGATTTTTCTGAATACATTCAATTTACGTAATTATTAAGAGTTACTTGTGTATTCTCGTAAAAAGCTTTTATATTATTGAAAATTGTATACTATATCAAAATTATGGGTTTGATTTACTCAAAAGTTTATTTTCTTCTTTTCAGTGCATTTTTTAAATGACAGCTTGTTTCAATTTTTGTTTTAGTTTATTTTAAACTTTTTAGTATTATAAAATGAATAATTTAGTAATTGTTACAATGTTTCATACTTTTGTTTTTAATACTATAATATAAATGAACTACAATTCCTTTTGCGATTTTGAATTAAGCTTCAATAATACAATAGGTATGCTAATTAGTTAATTACTTGTATGAGTTTATCATTCGATCCATTTCGTTCAGATCATCATTACAAAGACTTTCCGCCGTTAACTTGGAGCAGTTTAATATTTCGATTTGGAGTCCTGCTATGATATAACTTGGATCAAGGCTACATATGCTTGACATGCAGCAAACAGTTTATACTATGTAACCTAACATAGGATTTTTCCTTATGGTTAAGCATGATTTTTCCGCAATTCAGAAGTCAACTAGCTTTCGGGTTGTGTACATTTTTCGAAAAAAATACCCTTATCTTTCACAAACAAATGTCTCAGTAATATAGTTTTGTATTTCGAAGGTCCCAAAAAGTAATCAGTAGGTATATCGCTAGTTATATATTGGTCATGAAGCACCCTCCTTTTTTGTTCATAAAATGCCGTGAAATGCAGTTTTCTATCAAAGTTAAAAGTTATACACACGAATAAAAGTGGCACCCGAAGACGGGTGCTACAAGGTTTATATGGGTGCCTCGATTACAAAATAGGTGTTGAATGGGTGCCATATTGACATTTGACCTCATGACCTCATAACAGTCAAAATGACGGGAAACCTAATTATCAGTATTTAATTTTTTTCTCGTGTATAAATGATTTAATTCAGATAAAAATTTGATGATATACTTATGTCTTTTTTTTGTGTCGACTGAGCATGATTTTTCCGCAATTCAGAAGATAAATTCTCATGTGCACTGAATAATAATATAAGGTTTCCCCAAACCGAAGCGGGACGCGGGAACGGAAAATGGGAACTGTGCGAATTGCTAGAAAAACAGTGCACGGAGCAAACCAAACATATTTCGCTGTTTGCCTGCATTTAAGAATACGAATAATCGCACTGGTATACATTTTTATATATCCTACTATCGAATTTAGTCTCGTGTTCATCCCGTTCCCGCTACCGTCCCACGTTCCCGCATTGGTTTGGGAAACCTTTATGAGCGAGAAAAAATCAATTACTATTTTTCGGTTAATTTGGGATTAGACAAAAAGTGTTGAATTCAAAAGTTTTCGATTTTTCCAATGAAGGAGGCCTCGTTTTGCGCAAATAGCAAAAATTCGTTTTAGACCCCTAAATTTCATCCCTATATCACCGTTTTCAGTGTTTTCGCGTTTAAATATTTTTTCATCAAAGTTGGAACCCCTACATCTATTACCACATGGTGCTTGCCTGTTACTTTCTTTATCAATGTTAGTGTTTGAAATTCGTTTTGGCACCAGCCTAAAAGTGTCTTTTGATGCGTACAAGATGCACACCGAGGGGGAAACCGCTGAGGAAATTGTATTACCTCAATTCCCAAAAATCCCACTAATACACGAGGTTCTCGAGTAATACCCTGTTTTATAAGGGTGCTGCCATTTCGAATGGATAACACTGGGAGTGTTCAGTAAATGCAGATCTGACAGCTCCATTCAATCTGTCTGCTCCGTTTTCCACTACAGGTATGGGAAAACCACGCCTACAGATTGAATCAAGCTGTCAGATTTGCATTTACTGAACGCGCATACTGTAGATCAGTAATTGTTTCAGTTGTAATAAGACTCAAATTTGCGAAAATAATACTCAATCCTAACTCTGCACTGGGTTCACTAAGATTAGGAACAGAAGAGTCCGGCAGGAAATATTCACAGAGAAGTTGTGATGACTAGCTGCATTCCCTTCATTGCTTTCGTTCTTTGAGTGACCGTTCGTGGTAGGCTTCGATGCGCTAGTTGAATATAAATGTTTGACTATTTGCTTTTTGAAAATGAATTGAAAGTAAACTGCTTCAGCTTGGATTCACGTTGACGCCGCTCTGGATGTCGGGTACCTCTGAGTTCGGTTGATACGAGCAAGCCATGTGTGGTTATCCAGCAGACTCTTACATGATAGTTCACACATCACATTAGCACGAAGTAGTGGCCCCTATGGATCACGGGCCCTGAGCACCTGCCCAGAGAGTCCAATTGAAAAGCGAGGCCTGCGCATGTGGAATTTACATAACAGACAGACATTACAGTACTCAAGTATGTCAGACAGTAATAAACTCGAAGTTATTTCAAGATGATTCAATAGCTTGCCGTCTAAAGTTTTCAGTTCGAATACGAAAGCAGCAAGCTTTCGAATATTAACTCACACAATAACCTAAATCTTTGAAGTGGTTTGGGTCATACCTATCAAATCGTGATCAGGATGTCAAAAGAAATCATCACTAACCACTCCATTCTATTTGCTGTGGTGTACCCCAAGGTACGGTACTTGGTCCTGTACTTTTCCTATTATATGTTAATGACATGACCAATTTGAATATATCAGATAGTTTCACTTTATTTGCCAAGGATACTACCATACAATGGCACGATGAGACTGAGGCTAATCTATTTCAAACCATTTCTAGAGATATTGACCGCATTAAAGGATGGTTTGATTTAAATTTACTATCATTAAATGTATCTAACATGAAAATACTAGCCTTCGTTGCAAGCTACCTGTACTATTACTAGACAATAATACTATAGAATGTAAAGAAACCACGAAATTTCTTGGAGTCAGCCATTTTGGATTTATGAATTACGATAAATCATTCATAATCTCCGACCCCAGAATTCTACATATACCAATTTTCAATCGAATCAGACCATGATCACAAAATTTTTCGCCATCTTGAAGCGTCCAATTTAAATTGAATTTTTTTTTCAAAAAATTCATAATCTCAGACACAGAAAACTTCCAAATACCAATATTCAATCAAATCGGATAATAATCACGAAACTCGTCTGCCGCCTTGGAGCCGCCATCTTGAATTCTGAGTTCAAATTCTCCGAACTCAAAAACCCCCACATACCAATTTTATCACATACCAATTATAACATAATTATTACAAATCTTGTTCGCCATATTGCATCCGCCATTTTGTTTTTTCTCCAACAATATTCTGTATTGGATTTTCACTGGAAGTTAATCGGATAACAAGAAGTCGCTCAAATTCAATAGGCAAGATTTCATTACAGGCAGGCACCGGGACTGGTGAGGCTAAATACAAGCTCATATTCGTAATGAGTAACGAAGGCGAATAGACGAAACTGTAATATTTCTTTTTTAAATCTCGGCATAATTTCAATCACTATCAAAATAGAGTTTTTAGACCACCGCATAACAAAGTAGCCTTTGGCTCATTCAAATCTCAACGCAAAGTTGATGTTTTTCGATGAATGTCATTAAATGATAACATTTCCGCTGTCAAGCGGAAATAGTTATTTTCCTAACAAGTGCGGAAAGTGATACTTTCCCGCACGCGACTGCCGTTGACGACGCCGAACGACGCGAAGCGGAGTTCGGGCAAGCAGTCAAGGGCGGGAAAGACACTTTACGCTTGAATTAGGAACATTATTTTTTCTACGACCGCATAAAGATTCAAAAAGCACATTGAAAATATATATTTTATTTCAACATACAAAACATTCTATGAAAATCCTCTAATTATTATTAATATTAATGTTGAAAACACAATTTGTTGCATTCTGCAAATGCGTCAGAATAGCCGGTCCAGAGTAGTTAGTTGGTGGTAACTGGCTGTTAAGAGTAACACTCGTAGATTGCAAAGTGCATGAAGATGACGGAGATGGCATCGGTTGCAAGTTGCCAGTACATGAAAGAATTTTATTCGAGATGGTTTTCTTCTGTTCTACGGAGTCGTCCAAATAACTCTCAGCAACAATGAAATGTACATTTAATAACGATAAATTGACATATTTTACTTTCCCGCACTAGTGCGGGAAAGTGACACTTTCTAAACTAAAATGAGTGCGGGAAAGTGGGTAAAAACGCACGGTCGTAGAAAAAATAAAAAAACGCTCGCATTTGTATGGTACATACTGTTGGGAATAAACAAGTAGGTTTCCATGGAAAATGGTGTACACACCTCCTCATGTAGCAGAATGTGCGAATAATACGACTTTAGGTATGAATCCACCTAAAGTTGCATTTTTCGCACATCGCAAGCATAAATTCAAAACTAAAACTACGAATGAAAGACAATGTAATGAAATGGACGTGTTCATGCAAGAAACTGGGCAATTGAAATCAACATTAAAACTAAGAAAGATGGCCAACTTTCAACTAATAACTTAATTTCTTCCATAAATTAGAAAAAATGCATGTGTGGTCTTGCCCTGGGGAAGATTCACAAAGGTCACATACGAAAATCTCTGCTCACAGCTGATTGCTTCCAAAGAAAAAAGATGTTATGTTTTATCCTTGAGTAATTTCTTGTGTAGATCTCATTGTCTTGTTTCAGACGAGTACACACATTCGTAGAGGTTCTCCGAATTTTAGTGATATCTTTGGCAATTTTAACTCAAAAATTTCGGTTTTTGTTTCTGAGTGATAGTGTAACAAATTATCTACTAGAAATAACTTGGGTGAGCTGTTCCATTTCGATATTATACAACAATTTCCAACTATCCATATTTGATACCGAATCTGACTCTGAATAAAAAGTGTTATAAAGAAGCAGCTTATCTTCGGTCAATAAAAACTTGACAATACATTGGTGAAATAGTACAGGAGCAGGCCATAAACTAATTTCACTCACTGAGTCATGGAAACTGAGTTAGGGAAGGCAATTAAAAGTTTACAAGATGAAGTGAAGATAAACAGAACGGAAATAAAATCTGCCATTGAGGCTACTGAAGCAAGACTTTTTATGAAGATTGAAGAGCTTAAACAAAAAGTAATCTGCGTAGAAAAAGAAAACACCGCACTAAAACATAAGGTGGAAATTTTGGAAAGAACTTCAAAAAAGAATAATATAATAATATTCGGGCTAAACTACGAAGAAATATCTCCCAAGACTGTGAGTGATAAACTCAATACACTCCTAGAGGTTGATATTAATGTATCTGATTTAAATAATCTTTATCCCCTAAGTAAGTCAGAAAAGCCTCCTGTGAAGGTTGAATTTATCTCCTATTTAAAAAAGAATGAAATCCTAAAGGAGTGTAAAAAACTAAAAGGCACAGGTGTTTCAATCGCACATGACCTTACGTTCCTACAAAGAGGAGAACTCAGTACTCTCAAAACATTTCTAAATAAAGCTCGACAAAATTCTGCTGATAGATCATATATCAGGGGAAACAAACTATACGTTAATGATAGAATTTATACTGTGGAAGAACTTGAGGATATAAATTACTCTGAACGCAATATAAGTAGCGCCCCAGCAACTCCTAATATAAGAGTTTTTGATAAGGAATTCGAACTTCAAGAGGAACCTGACACCTGTATGAAAGAACAAGAAAAGAAGAAACCGATCGTAATCACGGATACACCCAAAAACAGTGGAACCACTAAGAAGAATATTAAACCGGCAGCTGAACCCCCCCTGAAAGAAAGAACACGAAGCTTTCGTTCAAATAGGCTGGATACCAACAGACACTGAATGATTACGATTATATCAGAATATATATATGTAGATCTTGTGAGTATCCCCATATGTAAATATCTTTAAAATAATAAGTTTGTAATTCCAAATAAGTTTATAATTGTATTTCAACTGTGTACATTCTTCGATATGCAGCAAAATCTCAGTTTATTACATCTCAATGTCAGGTCCCTCTCTACTGGTTTTGTAACTTTAAGGAAATATATATTAGATAATAATATAGACATCGTTGCCTTGGGAGAAACTTGGCTCAATAATCGCAGTGACTTTCAAACGTTTGCTATTATGGGATACAAATTTCATCATGTAGACAGGGATGGCCCAGGAGGAGGAGTTGCCTTCTACATAAAAAATAATTTGAGCTGTACTATTTCATTTTCAAACGTTAGTCCCTATCTTGAACAACTATGGCTATCAATAAAATATAAACAGAAGTCAATCACTGTATCGGTGGTTTACCGCCCCCCTTCCTCCACTGTAACGAACTGTTTAAATGAACTAGAGGATGCGGTAATTAATTATCTACCTGAAAGTGACATATTCATCATAGTCGGCGATCTCAACATTGATTTGCTCACGCATGATCGTAAAAGGAAATTGTTACTTGATATATTAGATTCGTACAATTTGGATCAGCTAATAAATACCCCAACTAGAATAACGAATATAAGTCAAACGCTCATAGATTTGATGATTGTCAATAACTCACAACATTTTTTATCAATAAATGTTCTGGATATCGATGGTATCTCAGATCACCTTGCATTTACTTGTGATATTAATTTACCTAAAGAAAAATACATCAAATACATTACTTACCGCAACTTCAGTAACTTTGATGTGAATTCTTTCAGCCTAGACATAGGCAATGTCAACTGGAATGCCATGCATCAATATGATAACGTTGATGAAATGCTGACTTTTTTTAATATACAGATTATAAATATATTCGATGTTCATGCGCCTTATCGTACGATAAAGGCAACAAAGCCATCATCACCATGGATTACGTATAATATAAAGCAGATGCTACAACTCAAACATAAAGCTTTTCGTCGTTATAAAAAACTAAAAACAATTGGATCATGGAACTACTATAAGGACCTACGGAACTATGTCGGTAGTGCCATACGTAGAGAGCAAGCCACATACCTGAATTATGTTTTGAAGCAGAAGAACTCCAAAAATACTTGGAATACCCTGAGATCACTTGAAGTGCTTCGTGATAAAAGTACACCTGAAATTCCTCCACAACTAAAAAACTTGGACTTACTAAATCAACATTTCACTAATACACCAGTACTGAGTAAAACCCAAGGTCAAACAGTCCTGCTTGATAAATATACAATACCTTTACACGATCCTTATTTCAAATTTAGTACCGTTGGTTCAGAAACTGTTTTGAAATGCCTCAATAGAATCAAAAGTAATGCTGTAGGGTCTGATGGAATCTCTATTCGTATGTTACAATTGATCGTACCTCATATATTGGAGCATATTACATATATTTTTAACCTCGCTATCAAATCTAATACATTCCCCTCTCTGTGGAAGCACGCCAATGTCAGACCTTTAGCAAAATGTAACAATCCAGCTGAACTGTCTGATGTAAGACCAATCAGCATTCTTCCAACTCTCTCGAAAGCGTTCGAAATGATAATCAAAGAACAGGTAACGACATATATTAGTACGACTAATCTTATGACTGATGTTCAATCTGGATTCCGTCCCCAATACAGTACAACCACAGCACTGAGTCTGATTACAGATGATATATTCAAAGCAATTGATGAGGGAAAGTTGACCTGTCTCATTCTATTAGATTACAGTAAGGCTTTTGATACTTTGGATCCGTCTGTTTTGTGTAAGAAACTGAAATATTTTGGCTTTTCTGCCGGTGCAGTCTCACTCCTGGAGAGTTATTTAACTGGACGCACTCAAACCGTCAATTTGAATGGTGGACAATCCTCTTCCTTAATGAGACATCACGGAGTTCCACAAGGCTCTGTCTTGGGACCTCTACTCTTTGCTCTCTACATATCCGATTTTCATGAGTGCGTCAGATCAGTTAAAATACATCATTACGCAGATGACACACAATTATATATGTCATTCAGTTATAGTGAAGTCATCATAGCACAGGATATTATAAATAGAAACTTAGAACTAATCTTTGATGCATCCCTCGCACACAATTTGAAGCTAAATTCAAAAAAATCCCAAGTGATGTTGTTTGGTCCCAAAGGTAAGAGAAACACCGCTTCTAATTCACTTACCTTACGAATTGATAACAGCCCTATTAAACTAGTAGATGAGAGCAAGAATTTGGGTCTATGGATCGATACTGATCTGAGATTCACAAAACATGTTAATCAGCTGTGTAAGGCTTCATATAACGTGTTACGGCAGCTATACCCCAGTAGACACTTGATGTCAAGAAAACTTAAATTGAATCTATGCGAATCTCTAATATTCTCACGAATGGCGTATTGCGACATTATTTATTTACATTATTTACATCAACATAATGTGTCAAGGTTGCAAAAAATCCAAAACAGTTGTATTCGATTTGCGTATGGTATACGTAAGTATGACCATATTAGCAATTCATTTGACGACTCAGGTTGGTTGAAAATGTATCATATAAGAGAAACTCACATTCTAACCGCAACACATAAAATTTTGAAATCAGGAACTCCTGCATATTTGCGGAAAAAATTGTTTTTCTTGTCACGAAAGAATGATTCGCGTAATAAATACCACTTGCTAATTCCGAAACACAAAACCGCTTTATACACACGTAGTTTCTCATACAATGCAGCAAAACTATACAATACGCTACCACATGAACTCAAAGACCTCAGCTTGAGAAATTTTAAAAAACGTTTGAAAGTCGTCTTTAGAACAAGGTAATGATGTCTTTTCTTTTCTTTTCTATTCTGATGACTCTTGCAATGATTTTTGGTATATGTGTAATGAGGTTCTAACCCTATCTTATTATTAAAACATTTGGTTACTATAATAAAAAAAAAAAAAATATCAATTTATATCTACTTCAGTTCTTGGAACTTAATATATTTACATGTTTTATGTATACATAAATTATTATTGAAGGTATGTGTATGTGTATATATGTGTGTATATGAATATATGTATATGATATTGTACTTGTCTGCGGACTTATATGTAGATGTTATAGATTAAGTGTGTACGTCCAAGGTTGGGTTTAAAAGCAGCTTTAATAGCTGAACCCCGCCCATTCATCATACTTGTTAACCCTTGCAATTGTTAACCGTTGTATGTGATGAATAAAGGCATGTTATTATTATTATTATTATTATTATCTATATGTTCGTGTTTTCTTTTTTTATGGATACTAATGGTTAGCTAATTGAACTCAAACTCAAACAGTTTTCGTTCATATATGACAAGAGATAAGAGAGAAAATATTTTGGGCGTCATCCGAGTTTATGCAAAGATCTCTTTTTCGGCATCCGATTTAATATACTGAAAGAGCGAAATTGACAAATTTGCTACGCAATTTCAGCATTGGTATGACGCCTTATTTTCTATTTCTCTGATTCCTCACAACTCCAGAGGCTCCCAGAAGCACTGAGTACAAAACCACAATTCTTTATCTTGGTGATAGTTTTCATGCCATAAACACCAGAACAGAATACATCAAATCAATAAACCACAATAATCTCAGGTTATGGTTCACCTTAATCACCTTCTGTTTTCTGAACAAAGAATACCAAGACGTTTCGAAGATCAACATTTGGAATGATATGCGCATGTCTAGTACTCTCTTAGGGTGGATTTAGTCAACTTTAGCACAAGCCTTATCATGAACATAACGGTAACATCAAAGGTTTTTAGCATAAACTTAATATTGTTGTATAAACGATACCATTTGATATAACAGATTCGACTTTCGGTTTTAACATATATTTAGGCACACTTTCATAATGATGTTGACAAAATGCAGCTTTAATTTCGTTAAATTGATGCTACATGAACACCGTCATTTTCTTATTTTAAAATTCATCTTAATCTTTAATTCATTTTAGTTTTAGTGATGTTGCATGAATCCACCTTATACATCTTCTTCCAGAAAAATTGAGACATAAATATGAAAAACAATACGAACAATCATAACTTGGTGCCAATCGAAAAAGGTTTATTAGTATTCAGGAAAATTATTATCTACTGGCTCATTTTGGAGAAATATCTGAGACCCTGAAACCATTAACTCTTTGGTCTATGTATTCGTTGCTACGGACATGCTTGAATGTCAAAAGCAATAAAGACATCAACAAATATTCTAAGCTTGTCGCGTTCTCAAGAAACAATCTGTTGAATGTAGAGCAATATAATCAAAAATAATATTTACCTCTGAAAATGTACAAGGATTTTTACAAGAAGCCGCAGATAAAAAAAATACATTTCAATTATACTTTATACTCTTCAGAGTAGTTTGTGAATCAGTTTTATTATTATTCATTCAATATTATTACGAAGCTTCCGACTTGGCGGCGTCATATTGAGAAATATGTTCTTAATTGTTGTGAACAAATTAGACTAGTGGTTAGAACTCTTCCTGTCACGCCGACGGCAGGAGTTCGATTCTTTAGACTCGCATTTTTCGTTTGAGATAATGATTGGACTGCGAGCAATTTCGATACCGACTTTGGCAAAAGTTATTTAAACTTTTGATGTTTTACAGGTAATTCTAATTATTGGTATTGCTAAGCCGACGATATCCATTATTCTTAGGTAATAATGTATGTTCAATGAAGTATCAAGTTCTTTCTTTGTCTGAAATCTGCATTTGTCGAAAAAATACTGTGTAATTCGAATACACAATGCAATTGATGCTCTCAAAAGATTACCGCGCGACGCGAAGCGAAGCGCGGTAACTTTCTACGTCGAGCGACAATCCATCAATTTGCGTTCTAAATTCACAAGTAGCTATTCCTTGAATGCTTTCTGGCGTCATTGTATTGTCTATCTATTATTGCTGCAATGTAACATACGCTCTCACCAACTTCAACTCAACGTTTTCGGAATGACGTTCAAATTATCATGAATGGGCCAAGGTGGCAAGTGGTCAGGTGTTCACTTCTCAATCCAGTCATCGGTATGGGTTCTAATCTCAGCTCGGTCCCGTGCCTAGCATCACACGCTGAAAGGTGAGGGCTACGTCTTCTCTAGCTCGCACAAGTTTTTTGAAGAGTTCTGAGGGTTGCTCGTGAGATGTAACTGGTTGACGACAATTTTATTTATTGACTGAGAAAATAATAGTTGAAAAAAACTAAAAAACCTATTTTACTTCTAACATGGACTAAAAAATTTAAAAAATAATTGACAATGAAATTCTCAAATGTGAAAAAAACGTGATTGCTTTCGATCTATATTCTCATATCCTCTATTTTTATTTAACAATACTGAGCGTTCAAGAGCTCAAGATAACTTTGTCAAGCACCCCTCGCTATTTTACATTTGAGTAATATCATTGTCAATTATTTTCAACTTCCTAGTTAGAAGTGAGCCATGTTCTTTAGTCTTTGAAACTATTATTTTTTATGACTAAAAATCATAATTTCCTACCCCAAAAAACCCCCACATACCAATTTTGAATCGAATCAGATCATGATCACAAAACTCGTCTACCAATTCATTAATTTTGACAAACATTTCATAATCTCTGACCCGAAAACCCCCACACACTTTGGAATCCAATCAGACCATAATGACAAATATCGTCCGCCATATTGGAGCCGCCATTTTCAATTTATGGATTTCGACAAAAATTTCGAAATCTACGACCTAATAAACTCCCACATACCAATTTTTTCTCGAATCTGACCCTATTTACAAATCTCGTCTGCTCTACTGGAGCCGCCGTCTTGAATTCATGAATTTTGACAAAAGATATCAAAAATCTGTAAACTAAAAACCCTTATATATCAATTTTGAATCAAATCTGACTCTGATCAAAAATCTCGTCCGCCATACTGGAGCCGCCATTTTGAATTCATGAATACGAATACGACTAAAAAAATCTCACATACCAATTTTGAATCAAATCTGACCCTAATCACAAATCTCGTCCGCCATACTGGAGCCGCCGTCTTGAATATTGACAAAATCCATGGTTGAAATTGCTGCATAGACCAGTGTTGCCGCTTTTTCGGGTGCCTCAATACATCGTATTTTTTGGGTGTCAAATTGTATAATTTCATTTTTCTTTATACATTCGTATAAACCAAAGCGCCCTCTACAATGAAAAGGCTGAACTAATCAATATGTCGCTGGCTAAAAATTGGTCATGAGGCACCCCCCCTTTTTCTTCATAAAATGACGCAAAATGCAGTTTTCTATCATAATAAAATGTTTTCCATGCGGAACAAAGTGGCACCCAAAGTCGGGTGCTACAAGGTTTATATGGGTGCCTCTTAATACAAAACATATGTTAAATGGTGCCATATTGACAAATGATATTATATATATATATACATATATATATATATATATATATATATATATATATATATATATATATATATATATATATATGCTGAATACTTGTTTCAAGGAGCAATAAATGTTCCAGTGACTGTAAAACAGTCGAAAACAATCCTTTAGGAACTCACTATACCTTTGTATAGATTGTATGGCATATGTCCGACAGAAAACAACTACTTCTCTGGCTAATACCTCGACAGATATTGAATTATATCAGTCAGACATATGTGCAAAGATCCTTACTTTGAAGGAACAACTTTGCAAGAGCTCTCAGAGACAGACAGCAGGACACCGCCTGATCCAAACAAGGAACCAACTGCAGACCGGTTTCGGGATGAAGTCCCTCATCAGTGCAGTCCTGGTTATCACGGTTGTATACACGCGGGGGCCCGGTGCCCGTCATCGTTCGCCGGGATGAACACTGCAATCGCTTGCAGGATCCACCACGGCAACAGATTAGAGAGCGCTCCAGAAGGACATTTCGGATGCGAAATGGTATATGCTGAATACTTGTTTCAAGGAGCAATAAATGTTCCAGTGACTGTAAAACAGTCGAAAACAATCCTTTAGGAACACACTATACCTTTGTATAGATTGTATGGCATATGTCCGACAGAAAACAACTACTTCTCTGGCTAATACCTCGACAGATATTGAATTATATCAGTCAGACATATGTGCAAAGATCCTTACTTTGAAGGAACAACTTTGCAAGAGCTCTCAGAGACAGACAGCAGGACACCGCCTGATCCAAACAAGGAACCAACTGCAGACCGGTTTCGGGATGAAGTCCCTCATCAGTGCAGTCCTGGTTATCACGGTTGTATACACGCGGGGGCCCGGTGCCCGTCATCGTTCGCCGGGATGAACACTGCAATCGCTTGAAGGATCCACCACGGCAACAGATTAGAGAGCGCTCCAGAAGGACATTTCGGATGCAAAATGGTATATGCTGAATACTTGTTTCAAGGAGCAATAAATGTTCCAGTGACTGTATATATATATATATATATATATATATATATATATATATATATATATATATATATATATATATATATATATATATATAAGTGAAAATAGAGTATATTTCGTTTTAATTTCGAGAGTTCCAACTTTTGACAGCTGTTTCGTGCTCACGTACTGATGAGAAAGGATTTATGGAGCTCTTGAAATCAAAACGAATCCACTCAAGAATTAATACCGTGAAGGCAAGACAGATATAACAGAAAGTTAATTATGACATCTACAGTCACTAGTTGAAACTTAATTTGACACGAAACAAGGAATCCAAAAGTAGAGGTTTGTCTACAAATTGACAGGCAGCCAACAATTCGTTGTTCTGACCAACCCAAGGTTCAATCAAGTTTCTAGTACGTTATGAGGAACGCAAGCAGAATCTAAGTGAAAATAGAGTATATTTCGTTTTAATTCCGAGAGTTCCAACCTTTGACAGCTGTTTCGTGCTTAAATGATGAGTGCGTGAGCACGAAACAGCTGTCAAAGGTTGGAACTCTCGGAATTAAAACGAAATATACTATATTTTCACTTAGATTCTGCTTGCGTTCCTCATAACGTACTAGAAAATTGATTGAACCTTGGGTTGATCAGAACAACGAATTGTTGGCTGCCTGTCAATTCGTAGACAAACCTCTACTTTTGGATTCCTTGGTTCGTGTCAAATATAAATAAATATAGACATTATTAAGATTATTAAAATCAAACCGAAGGACTAAACAATCAAAATTTAAACTAAAGGACTGAACAATTAAAAATGAAATAATGGGTATTGTTAAAATTTTATATAAAAGCTTTAGACAAAACAATTCTAAAATATTAAATTTTATATCAGATTGATGAAATATTTTTGCACTAAAGTCGCATTGGAATAATAACATCTACAGGCATGAGCAACACCTCATGCAAGTCTATAACATACTCTGCTTGTAGCTATAAAGCTTTCTAGTGTTTCCAACGGAATACCGAATAGCCAAGTTTTGACCTTTTTCTTGAACATTTCGTATGAGTTGATCGTTTTGAGTTCGGGCGGTAGCTCATTGAAAAGTTTTGGTCCCAAGTGTAACATTTTTGTCCTATCGTTTTTTCAGTTCTTGGTATCACAGCGTTACTTTTATGTCTTGTGTTGTAAGGGTGCTGAATAGGTACCAACGACGATTTATGTCTAAACTGCCTCAAGAGGATCGCAAAAACAAATATCTGACTTACATTCATTATCATTGTTTCTTGATATAAGCAACAGGATGAATATTCTCTCGGTTTTTTATACATCATTTTGAGAATGCACTTTTGAATTTTTTGGAGGTTATTGATGAGTGTTTTTGAGGCTCCTCCCCATGCAATGACTCCATAGGAAAGATGACTTTCGACCAAAGCATGGTACAATATTTTCAGATATTTTATACTAATGATGTTAGATATGTTTTTGAATTTGTAGACCATGAATCGCAAATTTTAATCACATAATTAACTTGATCTTCCCATTTCAAATGAGAATCTATATATATATACCCAGGTATTTAAGCTTATCGACAGACTCTATTTTCAAAAGTGATCCGTCATCATTTGGTATTTCCAGTTCTTTATATGCTGGTAAATTAGTAGAGTAGGATGTAAATGGCAAAAGATGAGTTTTTTTTTTATAATTGATTGTAAGTAGTCTATCGTTGAAAAAATTTATTATATTTTGAAAATCAACTTCAATATTATTTTTGAGAGTGGTCCAGTCAGTTCCTTCTTAAAAAACAGCAGTGTCGTCCGCGAAACTCACAACTTCCCCACACGTATCTTGTTCGAAAAGATCATTGATATACAAATTGAAAAGAATTGGCCCCAAAACAGTACCTTGAGGCACTCTCAAGTAATTTATGAGCAACTCCTCGAATGCCAATATTTGAGAGCACTGACAGTAGTTTTGAATGGTCAACGGTATCGAATGCTTTTGCCAGATCTATGAAGACACAGATAGAAGGATTTTTTTTTTGTCAAATGCATTATTTATCAACCCTGTCAATCTGGCAATTGCATCAGACGTTGAATTATTCTTACGAAAACCATATTGTCTTCTCGATAAAATATTATAACTTTCGAGAAATGAAACCAACCTCTTCTGTAAGGTTTTTTCGAAAACTTTCCCCATACTCGATATCAATGAAATAGGGCGATAGTTCGTAACATCGAGTTTATCGCCATTTTTGAAGAGAGGTTTTATTTCAGCAATTTTCAAGATGTCTGGAAATTTTCCATCATTCATGGACTTTTTTATTTAATAAACTAACGGAGGTGCAATTTCTTCCTTGATGTCTTTCAGAATTTCAGATTTTATGTTGTCAATACCCGGTGATTTGTTATTTTTCAGATTCAATATAGTCTCTATCACTTCTGCTTCGTTCGTCTCCGTTAAAAAAACAATTGAATTTGGATTATTTTTATGTCTAACAAGTTTGTTTCCATTTTGTTGCTTAAATTTTTTGCCATCTTTCCACCAATATCAGTAAAATGTTTACAAAACTCATCAGATATTTCTTTAGAATCATTTGTTTTTTTTTCCAGCGGAATTTTTTATTTCTTTAATTTCTGTTTTTGATTTTTTGAAATTTCATTGATACATTCCCATAGACTTTGACTCGTGTTCTTATTAGCCTCTATTTTGTTATTATAGTAGTAACTTTTCGATTTTTTATTAAAAAATTTAACCTATTGCTGTAGTTTTTAAATTGTTCTTTGTTATGTTCTGTTGGTTTTTCATTATTTTGTATAGTCTGTTTTTTTCATGTGTAGATTTTACTATTCCCGCAGTTATCCACCATTTTCTTCTTATTTCGTTTCTCCTAATTTTTATTTTTGTTGTTGAGTTATCCAAATGTTTTTTTATTTTATTTTTTTCGGTACACACGTCAACGTTATTTTCAGTATACAAATACAGCCAATTTTCCTGTTTGATTTTTTCTTTAAATTTATGTTTATTAAATAGATTTCTGAATCTTCGTGGTATATCAGTTAGTATTATTTCAGGTGTAGTGAAGTGGTTTATGATGCAATAATGGTCTCTTATATTAGATTCGAGGACAACAGGAATATTTTTATAAAAGGACTTTTTTGTTATTACGAATATATGATCCAAACAAGATTTCTCATCTCCTACATTTCTAGTGCACTTATTAATCAAGCAATTGAAGTCTTCCTCACCCATAACATTCAGGTATTCATGTACATGATAATCATTTTTATTCAAAATATTAATATTAATGTCACCCGTAATCATGTGAAGATCTGAGGTTTGACAAGGATTGAGATAGTCTGACAGGTTACTTATAAAGTTTTTTTCAGATGTTGGACATGGTCTATAAATCCCGTTGAGTAATATTTTGGTATTGTTCAAAGTAGTGATCAACTCCAACATATTTATTTCACCAAGTTTAATCACTGTGCATATACAGTAGAGATTCTCTTTCGCAAAGATAATTGTCTCATCATTTTGGTTGAAGGAACTTTCATTATAGATTAGTTGATACACATCGAGATTATTCAGAGATATATCTGGTATTTGCCAAGTTTCTGTGATTACAATGAAATCAAAACTATTCCTCACATTAGAAAGCAGAACTTTCAACTCATCTATGTTTTTGTTTGCACTTCTTATATTCATATGAAAAAGGGACAGTTCAAGATTATTCACCAGTTCCTGAAAAAACGTGTTATAGCCTAGGGTACCGCTGATAACATTTGTTTCTATTTGTTCGATATCAAAGTCTCTTAGATAGTTATTCATTTTGAATTTATAAAAAAAAGGAAATTATCTTCCGCTGTTTGTTCGCGTTGACATTCTTGGTTTTTCACCTGCTTCCTTCGTAGATTTCACGGTTGAATGTAGTGGTGGGGTGCTTTTTTGTTACGGGTTTTTTTTGGTCACTTCCAGAGGATTCACACTAAGTTTTGTAATTTCTTTTGTTGTTGCTATGTTTGGTGTACTTCGGGCACTCTGTGGTTTCTCGAAAACAGCTTCTTCAGTTTCTAGATCTTTCGGACTGTAGATTTTTCCGTTCACATACAGTTTATGTCCTTTGATGAAGCAATTTTCTTCGTTGTTCCCTTTTGCTAAGTTGAGATGTTTTCTTAATAACTGATTTTGTTTTAGCTGTTTGACTGTCAAGTCGTTAGCAATTGAAATATTGGTACCTTTAAAATTTTTAGCGTTTTTCAGAATGGCTGCCTTTTTGAGGAACGATGTGAATTCAATTTTTATTGGGACGTTGCTTGTTTTGCCAAGTGGGTGAAATTTATTGAGATCACTTTCGACAATATTTACACCGACTAGATTTTTCAATTCCTTTTTGATGAGGTCAATTGATATATCTACCGGGTTTGTTTTCAAACCAAAAATAATAATATTGTTTTCTTTAGATTTCCTTTCCAATCTTTCAATGTTGTTCGTGGTTTTATTGTTGTCTCGTTCTAAAGCGCTGATGCGTCGGTTTAGGTCCTCCAATTTCAAACTTATTTTCACTTCTACTGCTTCAATTAACGGTTTTATTTCCTGCCTATTTCTTCTTATCTATTCCAATATAGTTTCATTTGTGATTGACATTATCAGCGACAGGAACAAGTATGATGTTATTTATTAAAAGTGTATGGTTTCCTTTACAGATACTGTTCGCTGATAGTATGTCCACGGCAAAAAGGCGAAAAGTTTGTTGTGATTCTTTCTCAAGCATGTTAATGTACGATTTATCCTTTCTTATTGTTGATTGTTCTTGTAATTCACTTATTGGGAGACACAGTGGATTTCTTATGTATTCGGTAGGTGAAATATTCATAAAAAAATACACCAATTACCTTAGTTTTGATTCGATTTACGTGGAGCTAACTCACATTTACTACATAGATATGAAGGTTCACATACACATTACATACAAGCATATATACTCAACGGAGAATGAAACTGTGAGGAAACTGAAACCTCTAAAGTAAAAATCTGACTTGTCGAGTAATTGTTATGACATACCAGTCTATATCCAAGTGGGTTGGTGTAATGCCTCCAAGCCTTCAGAATAGCAGCAGTATGATCTTCCTTATTTTGCCGAATCTCTTGAACGTCCATGGTATGTCTTGACCTACAAGCTTTCCAATTGTTCCCATGGTAAATCTTCGGTTTTTAATCTCAGAACTAGATCTTCGTAGTCTAGTTCAACATCTGTAATGAAATATAAAAATTGAATATAAATTAAAATGAGGATTCATATTACTGTTTATACATACCAAAGATTTCACTAACTTCTGTGCCTTTGTTTCTTCTATCAATCCGCATTCGACCAATTTGTGCAGTTTATTTCGATATTTATTGTACAGTTTTCCCTTTGGAGCTTTCTTGATTATTGCGGCAGAGTAGTATTCCTTAATTTCTATTTCAGAAAGTGATACTATCTGATTGGCCATACTCTCTGCTATAGAAACTGTCATTTTCTTCTTATTGACATTAAAATGCTGTACTATCAGATCATTGACTATTAGTCTATTCCTATCATTTAGTGACTTATGTTTTTTGTAATAGTCCAGATCAATTTACCCTCCAGCGAAATGAGAATTTCATGGATAGTTATAGAGGGACACTTGACGGTGGAATTAATGAAGCTCGTAAAGGACCCTACACGGTCCCATGGCCCTACCATAGTCCCTAACACATGTGTGCCCCGCACACAATTAGGACCGTATAATTTTTAGAATTTCTTTCCTTTTCAATATAACTTTTTCAACATATGACCGACTTGTATCCAACCCCTATTCCGCTGAAGATGAAGGATAAAATCTTCGAAACATGTTCTTTTGATATAAGTCTTTCCTCTACATGGTACCTACTTCATATTATTCTTCGGACTACATGATACCTTCAATAGAGATTATTTTTTATGGAGTTGGACTGAAAGTTAGTTGACTTTCCTAATAATTGAGGTTTCAGAAAAATATGGCTTCAGGAAATGTTGGACTGTTCGTGAAAACATATGGAGTGAAAAAACTATCGACTATCAAATACTATTATTTATTCCTCTCCTATTTTTAACTTCCGTTTTTTTCCCCTGAATGTATCGAACAAACATAACTGTAGTGTTTTGCACTGCTTGAACACTATATCAAAAGTGATGATTCGATACTGGGTCACTTGAATATTTGAATATTACCTAAATTCATAGAGTGGAAAACTTTTATTGAAGCAAAAAAATTTGATATAGTTGCTGTTACCCACAGTTGGCTCATCATAATGTTAATTCCAATAGTATCACAATGAAAAACTACTCTTTGCTCAGAACAGTTAGAGGCAGTGGACGTGGAGTTGTTCTGGTCTATGTAAATTGTTTAAAATTGTTTTTGCCGATAACCAGCTGTCGTTCCCTTACGAAAGGTAGCTCTCAAAAGTCGAAACTTGAGCGAGCCAAGGATTAACGAGGTCTTACCTTTTTACGTGCGATTTCTACGATGATCCGACGGAGAATCTCGAAAGGAGGTCCGTTGATCACATATCCAAACCCCCTACCGCGTCTAGAGTTGATTGGCTTATCGGAAATATCTGTTAAACCAGACTCTATGTTATCCCCACATGAAATGCTTTGAATAATCACAGGGGCCTCTCATTACACCTCTCACTCTGAAACCCTGATTGATATTTTATTGGGTAGTAATAGGAATATGATTGATTCCATTTTTGTAGAGACCACCTACCTGTCAGATTAATGATGCATCAGCTGTTGACGCAGATGTAAAAAACCCAGAATCAAACTTAGATTATACACTATCAGAAATTTCAAAAACTGAGACTTACAAGTTTATTTTCTCGCGATCTTGCTGCTTCTGATTTCCCCAAAATTATACAGATTCACTATATCGATTGAAAAAAACTTGAAATATTCATTACACTTCTCACTATACTCGATGAACATATTCCATGAACATGAACATAAATAATCAATTCTGTGATAATATTTCCCAGTACCCATCTCACGATTCAATCCCAACTCATTGTGAGCAAAATGAAATATGTCAATCTGAATTTTGATTTGACCAAGTCTCCAAGGTAATGATTGGAAATAATCTTAATAAAATGAAGAATACCTCTTCTGGTGCTAACGTGATAAAGATTACATTGCTCAAAATGTGTTGTCCTTTTCTGCAACCTATCCTTGTCAATATTTTCAACAGCATCATGGTCACCTTCAAGTTTCCGTCAGCTTGTAAAAGAGCCTCAATCACACCATTACCAAAAAAATTACCTACCAAAGAATTTCTTCGATCTCAGACCTATCAGCATTCTATTAGGATGTCTGAAATCTTCGGAAAAATTATATCTGAATTATTGACTGAGTACGCCAAATACAATAGTTCATTACCATTAACACAATCAGGGTTTCGTGAAAGACATACGAGAATGGTCCCAGAAGTACCTGGCCTGACCTAGAGATGGCGGTAGTTGCTTGAAAAATGCCATTGTATTAGAAAGTACACAATCTATACAGCATATGTTACAAGTTTGAAGACGCCACGTTGTTTAGTATTTGTTTGGCAGCCATCAATAGTAAACGTTTTCAGTGAATTTGTAAACATGGAAAAAATTGGTCATCGTTATGTGGTACAATACTTTCATTTTAAAGGCCTTAGCCCAACCAATATAACAGCTGAACTAGATTCTACTCTGGGTGAGACTGCTCCTTTGTTATCAACAGTAAAATATTGGGTAGCAGAGTTTGAACGAGGCCGTACGACCTGCGAAGACGAGCATTGCAGTGGTCGACCAAATGAGGTGACGACTCCAGAAATGTTGGAGAAAATCCACAAAGCGGTACTGGATGATTGTCGACTGAAAATGCGCGAGCTAGCAGACATAGTAGGCATTTCAAAAAGTGCGGTACATCGCATATCAACTGAAAATTTGGATAGTAGAAAGCTGTGCGCAAGATGGGTGCCGCGTTTGCTCACAATGGAACAAAAACAGCGTCGTGAAGATGTTTCCATCGAGTGTTTGGCAAGGTTTCACAGAAATAAAGCTGAATTTTTGCGCTGTTTCATAACCATGGATGAAACATGGGTCCATCACTTCATACCCGAAACAAAAGAACAATCAAAACGATGCACTGAAAAGGAAGAACCGGCTCCAAAGAAGCCAAAGACCGCAAGGAGACTAAAATTTAACAAGGAGAGTTTAATCCCCATAAGACAATGGGAACACTAGTAGAAAGAGACGAAAGAACCGTTCTCTATAGACAGTGACGGACTAGCTCTTGGTATATGAGAGTTACTGCTGACAGTTTTGTTGCTTGGTTCGAGTTCGACTCTGTACTCATATCCAAGTACGTCACTATGACGTGTTGATGCTACAAGATTCTGATTGGCTAGAGCTTATTAAACCCTCCTTGTTAGTTTAGTCTCTTTGCAGAGACCGGTCCATCTGCAGGCAAGGTCATGACGTCGATTTTTTGGGATGCGCGTGGGATAATTTTTATTGACTATCTTGCAAAAGGAAAAACCATCAACGGCGAGTATTATGCGAACTTATTGCAACATTTGAGTGAATAAATCAAGCAAAAAATGGCCGCATTTGGCTAAGAAGAAAGTGTTGTTTCATCAAGACAATGCACCAGCTTACACATCCGTTATTGCAATGACCAAAATTAACCTCATGCACCCTATTTGCCTGCTTTAGCCCCCTTGGATTATTTTCTGTTCCCAGACATGAAAAAATGGCTCGGTGGTTAAAGATTTTCCAACAATGGAGAGGTTACGTCTGCAGTTAATGGCTATGTTGAGGAGGTTGACGATTCTTATTATAAAAAGGGTATTGAACTTATTGAACATCGCTGGAGAAAGTGTGTGGAGCTAAAAGGAGATAACGTTGAAAAATTAATATATTTTTTCCAAAATTTTGGTGTTTTCTTTGTTGGGCCAGGTACTTCTGGGACCACCCTCGTAGTTGCATGTCTGCTCTTTGCATTTTACCGATGATATTGTCAAAGATCTAGATGATAGTAAATGCGCTACGCTCATTTTTTTTGACTTCAGTGAGGCCTTCGATACCCAGAATCATGACACGCTATGTACAATACTAACATCATGTGGCTTGTATCCTAAATCAGTGAAGCTGATTGTGTCATATCTGAGTGAAAAAATGCAAAGTAGTAACAATAATAAAAAATTTATTGAGCAGTACTGAAAATTAAACGAGTACAAGACAAAAGGTCTTCCATTCCCCCTTGAAATTCACAAAAAAAAATGTTCACTTACATTACTATAAACAAAATCCAATATTCATATGTATATATATAGGCATAAAGATGATAGACAACAATAAAACAACCGATAAGAAAAACAGAATAACAGTGAGTATTGATCAAGAAGTAGTATTTTTCTTAGTTCTTTTCTGAATGTAAAAAATGATTTATTCAGTAATTTCATGTACATATTCAATAGCCTAGGTGCATTATATGAGAAGCTACCTTCAAACTTCTTTGTGTAATGTTGAGGAACTGTGAAATTATTAACCCTGACATTAACGTTATGTACAAAAGATCTTCTTATCAATATAGTGTCGCGACTAGGGCTACTAGGGTAGCATCCTGAGCCGTATATGGGGTTGTTTCCCTTATACTAAATGCGACTTGGGGTGTAGCTACAGATGGTAGCTATAGTAAATGAAGGGACAGTAACAGAACATAAACATTTATTAAGTAACAACTGGGATACGGGGGGAAAAGACAAATATACATTTGAAATACGGGATACTCAATGATAAAATACTTAAAACAACTCTTACCTAAAACTATCACTAAACCAATACTTACAGCTAAGGCCAGAAGGGCCTAGCCTGTAAGGCTAACTGAGCGTCAGGGCTCTCTCCAATATGGGAGTATATTACTCACTATCTCATCAATCTATTCCTTTCGTATTTATATAAAGAAATATGTTTATTTCATTCTGTCAACGATTTTAGCTCGTCACGCGACTTCGCTAATTTCAATGTCGGTCGCATATGACAATGAACTTCTATATCGTGGACGAATTAATAAACAATAAGATGAATGGATCAATGCACTAAACAATTCAAAGGGCAGTACTCAATATTTACGACATATGCCCACCTTCTAAGAAAGCTGGACCTCAGCTTTAAAATACAAACACGAACCTACGAAACCTTTATACAAAGCAAGTGCACTATTCTAATAATACTGAAATAATCACAAAAAATATATTTTTCTGGATCCTATTACGTGGTACACACACCGCGACGGGATCTGGTCCTGTTGACACCATAGATTTCTTCAGCTCTGGCATTTCTACAGTATTCCGTATCCGGTAACACAGCTCGGAACGGAACGGGACTATACGTCGTTTGGCACCCTGGGATACTGGCTATCGACACGTAATCAGCGGCGGGACTGGCAGCTACGGTGGGCGTTACCAGCGTTACCACATTCTGGGACTGCAAGTATTCGGAATGACAGCATCTGGAACATCCTTCGGGGCAGTTTCAGGAATATCAACGGCAAATGTCTGGTGTCTCTTCTGGGCACCACTGATTCAGGAAGCTGAGTCGGCTTGGAAGTTTTCGACCTCGATAATCTTCTGGAATCCTTGACAAACTCACGTTTCTCCATCTTCCACTTATGTCTTCAGGAGGAAGCATCTGGATTACTCAGTTCGTCCAGTGCTCCACTTCTTTGTACAGCCTCTCTATCCTGATTTGCTGTCCATCTTTGATACCATTTAACCTACTTTTCCTGGGTCAGTTTGGGAGCTTTCATTCTTGATTCTTTCTGGGATCCTCGCCGGACTCACATTCAGCATCCTCATTCCACTTCTTGGGAAGGAAACATCTGGATTACTCAGTTCATCCAGTGTTCCAACCCTTTTTGTACCATATTAGATATAGCAGCTTCTCACTTTCAGTTATTGCCAGCCATGTTGGGTGTCCAAATTCTATTCTCGAAATGCCAGACTGGGTACTCGGTTGTCCTGATCTCTTCCCTCCAGGATTGTGTGTGTACCATAACCGAGAAACAAAACAAGATGCAAATAAATACATAACTATATCAAATAACTAATCAAAATATAAACCATTACAACTATTACTATTTCCCATTTTTTTTTTCATAATTATATTTATTACGATTAGTTTTTTTTTTCAGCTTCTATGACTAATAGAACCATTAAAAAAATTTTTTTTTTGTTACAGGTTAATCCTTAATAATTCTACTCAAAAGAAAATTCAATACAAAATATTATATTCTATCTAAACAATAATTTTCAAACTTCATTTTAAATGACCAACAATTTTTTTTCTCCAATCTTTAGATAAAAATGACCCGTCAAATATTTCTTATCGAATGAATATCTCCATAAACTTGAGCCATATAAAAACGCTTTATTGCCAAAAACTATCAGTCGAAAATTTGTAATCAAACAGTTTATTGTTTTCAAAACATTCACGATCAATTATTCTCATAGTTCATTTCGAATTATCAACAAATATTTCACATTAATAACAAAAGGAAACCGTCGAATGTTTCTTACGACAAATCAATTGACTATTTACTGGCCATATAAAACGCTGAATCGCAAACGTATTACTCGACTTTGTTTTCAAAACACAATTGGTCATCACATTTCATTCAATATTTTCAGTATTGCATTTTTCGATAAAATTCCGAATATATTTATAGAAGATACCGACAATAGGAGTTTTAAGGAATTCAACAAAAAAATAATATCATTCGAGAAACGAGACGGCCAAATTATAATTTATCAGTTTGGGAATATTAATCAAAACACGATTGTTTGTTATGACCCATTTCATTATTTACTGTTGCAATCTTGTAAATGAGCAATTGTTTTCATATGATTAAAAAAAATATCATTCGAGGTAATGGGGATGGCCAAATTACAATTCATCAATTTGTGAATGTTAGATATCAGTTCACGCCTCCTGAACTGAACTGAACTGAACAACTCATATTGAAGTTTTTCAAATTGCATACCTTTTCCTTAATTCGGTATACATTTCCTGTGGCAGGAAAAATTCATAAAAGTAGCAAAATTTTGCTCATTTCTATAACAGTCGAGAAGAAATTACTAAAGTTGGCCTAACTCAGATTCGTTTTGAATATGTCCACAAAATATTCACGAAAATAGCTAGTGAACTTCTATAATGTTAGTAATACACTATCGAAAAAAAATATTTGCTCTATATGACAAAAAAATATTACTTTAGATTCACCCAGTTCTATGTTCACATTTATATTTTCCTGGCTAAGAGGAAGATACCGTGAAACATTTTGTACACCCATCTGAATTATGACGAACTAACCCCCAGGACGAGCAAAGCCCATTCATTATAGTCCTTAGGCTATGGTTGGGGTGAAACGGGGCAGAATGGGGTTAATTATGGAGAATTAACCATCCGGGACGAGCAAGGCGTCTCCACCATAGTCCTGGACTATGGGTGGAGTTATTATGGGGGTGGAAGGGGTTAATTATGAAGAATCAACCCCCCAGGACGAGCACTGCGCCTCCACCATAGTCCCTGGACTATGGTTGGCGTAATAAGGGATGGGGGAGGGTTAATTATGAAGAATTAACCCTCGGAACCAGCTAGGCGCCTCCACCATATGTCGCGACTAGGGCTACTAGGGTAGCATCCTGAGCCGTATATGGGGTTTTTTCCCTTATACTAAATGCGACTTGGGGTGTAGCTACAGATGGTAGCTATAGTAAATCAAGGGGCAGTAACAGAACATAAACATTTATTAAGTAACAACTGGGATACGGGGGGAAAGACAAATATACATTTGAAATACGGGATACTCAATGATAAAATATTTAAAACAACTCTTACCTAAAACTATCACTAAACCAATACTTACAGCTAAGGCCAGAAGGGCCTAGCCTGTAAGGCTAACTGAGCGTCAGGGCTCTCTCCAATATGGGAGTCTATCACTCACTATCTCATCAATCTATTCCTTTTGTATTTATATAAAGAAATATGTTTATTTCATTCTGTCAACGATTTTAGCTCGTCACGCGACTTCGCTAATTTCAATGTCGGTCGCATATGACAATGAACTTCTATATCGTGGACGAATTAATAAACAATAAGATGAATGGATCAATGCACTAAAACAATTCAAAGGGCAGTACTCAATATTTACGACAATAGTATACAGGTAATTTGGAATTTTGGACAAGATCAATTTGCATAAAAAAGATAGAAATAGAAATTTTACTCGACTATCAATTTTCAGAACATCTGAGAGAATCTGATGTAGTGTGGAGTTGCATGGTCCCTATATGGTATATTACAAGCAAATCTTACACAGGCGTTTTGTATTTTCTGTAGTTTTTCCGGATTAAAGCAGATCAAAAAATAATAAAAATCATGCAGCAGTAATCAATGTGCGGAAATATCAGAAATTTCACCAATTTCAATATTGTATTTTCATTTATTTGATATTTTAGATGATATAAAGAATTCAACTTGAAAAAAGATATCTTAGTTACATGGTTGACGTGCTCATTGAATGTGAAGCGCGTATCAAAGTACACCCCTAGGTTTTTGGCTGAGGAGACCCATCTTATAGGCAGGTCATTCATCATGATATCATAGCTACAGATGGATTCTATTTGTTCTTCTGGGCCAATACATAGTGCCACACTTTTACTGGGATTGACCCTTAATCCATTATTATTGCACCATATATATATATTTGTTCTAAGTCTGAATTAATGACATTGATATTGTCCTCGTCGATTCCTTCACATGTATGATAGATACACTTGCATATCATTAGCATATAGGTGAATTTTTGTCGAGGCAAATCAGATGCGAATATTGAAAATAAATGTAAACAATGATCAATGCATGCTTGCGGTAGGTCTACCTCACCAATTCTCGTAACGCTTTTGGTCGTTGGAACATCAACCTGACCAGTCAGTCCTGACTTTGCAGAGTTGTATTCAGGTTGGTTGCATTACAATTAATAAATCTGCATTTTGTAGTTAACGCGGTGATTACTTTTGTGTTTTTAATTATATTATTGATTATTTAATTTAAATATTTGTTCAGTGTGAAGTTTTGGTTTGGTTTCGGGTGACGTTAAACATTCGTTGGTTGTATTTCACAACGTACCTACCTACGTGTTGTGAGAATAAGTACTGTTCTAGTTTGACGTTCATGTACTTTCGTTGACATCGTCCGTATTTGCAATGTAAATACACTATAGGAATATATTGTCTCGCACATGTCTATTATAAAGCCTCTCCTGTTCTACATAATACGATAATGATTGGGAAACTCATCGAATGATA
Source organism: Chrysolina oricalcia (assembly GCA_944452925.2). Classification (NCBI taxonomy): domain Eukaryota; kingdom Metazoa; phylum Arthropoda; class Insecta; order Coleoptera; family Chrysomelidae; genus Chrysolina; species Chrysolina oricalcia. Next base: position 43,954,812 of record OX101809.2, on the reverse strand, counting down.
TAATGTACACATGTACGCAGACGACACCCAACTCCATCGAGTAATCCCTCTAAGTGAAACTAATTCCGCTATAGATCAACTCACTGTAGACCTCAATTCGCTATTGGATATATCTATGAAGCATTCTCTTCCGTTGAACAAAGAAAAATCTGTAGCAATAATTTTTTCTAATAGAATTTTGGAAAACAGAGTCACTTCGCGAATCAACCAGTTACTTTATACCAATATTAGAGAAATCAAAAAATATTTATTCCATTCTGGATCAACAGTTAAAATCAAGAGATCATGATACCAAAAATATTCAAAGGTCTTATGCCTCTCTGAAATTCTTATATCCACATCGTGTGTGTTTGAATGGTCGAAAAATCTATGTCAATCAATGGTTCTGTCCCAATTTGCGTTTGCGCCCATCATCAATATCTATATAATAAATTAGCGTTTTGCTCTAAAATTCAAAACATCATTGAGAAAAGTAAATTTTCACTTTCAGCACTTCCACATAAAACCACTCTTTTTGAGCGAGGATTTCAATTCAACATTTACAAATCATACACCTAAACTTATACTTAGTTAAATTAATATTCAACCACCATACATTCTTAATAAATACATAACTCTTCCCTTCTGGTGAAACAAACATCAGATATAAATGACTATTAAACTCATTTAGCATTGCATAGAGTGGCCCCTACTGTCTCATCTTTTTTTTTCTATTTCTTTTTCTACTTCTTTCAATGATATATTCAATACACATGAGAAAACTCGGCCAAGCAAATTGTTTACTTGAAAAAACTCAATTGTGGGTGGTATATTTTCACCTACTGTGGGCATATGAGATACTCATAATAAGCGAACCAATGTTTCTGAAAGTGTGTTCCTAGCGTAACTCATCAGAATACTTAGCGAATCGAAATATTTTCCATGCTCGATATTTATAAGTACTCACTAAACTCATTGTAGACATACCTACCACTACTGAATCTTTTATCTGAAACATCTTCATTTGTTTGTTTTTTTTTTATTGACGTGGCCGTTACTTGATGGAAATTCATAGTATATGACACTAAGGTAAACACGATTAAATTTCCACAGATTTATTTTCTACGCGACATGTTTCCATACACAGTATCTTTCTCAAGCGAATGTAATACATTAAATTATTCTACGTTGAACATTACTTAAACACCCTTCTTATCTATTGAGTTAATTAGGATCTACCTATAATAAAAATAAAAATAAAAGTTGACAATACAATGTAGATACCTGTAAATCTCAAAACATATCTACTACTTAATTACTTGAAATGGTTTAACAAAGGGGAACTATTGAGGTCCAATTGATCATTTAGTAAACAATTTTTCAATTTATTAATTTCCAAGAATTCTAAATAATTAAGTCTATTACCCTTATTTTCAACATGAAGGATTTCAAAGTTTTCATCGAAGTCATGGTCTTCTTCCAAAATATGATTGGCATATGTTGAATGTGTTTTATTATTTACATAACTCATACGGTGTTCACGTACGCGGCTTTTGAATGGTCTACCAGTCTGGCCTACATATACTTTGGAACAAGATCCACAATTCAAATTTATAAACTCCTGATTTTTCAGATTTTTGTGTTTTATCTTTATTATTTTTGATAAACCTTCCCAACATGTTATCAGTTCTGAATGCTACTCTTAAATTTTGTTTTTTCGAAAATAACGCAATTTTTCTGGAACGGGCCCTGAATAAGTTGAAGTTCTGTAATTATTGTCCAGGTTCCTCATACACTTCTTGGATAGCCTTTCTATGTAATTTTTTATCAAGAATATTCTCTATTAATTTGACTTGATATGCATTGTTAAATGCAATCTGTTTCATGATATTTAATTCTTTGAAGAAATTTTCTTCAGAAAGAGAAATATTCACTAATCTATGTATCATACTATGGTATATATGCTGATATTTTATGGGTATATGGATGTACCGAATTATTGTGAATGGTGTTGTCATTATGGGAAGGTTTATGAAAAATAGAAAAATTGTGTTTGTTGTTGGTTTTACCTATTGTCAAACCTAAGAAGTTTAATGATTTTTCTGCTTCTATTTCAATTGTGAATTTAATGTTTGGGTGGATAGTGTAAATATATTTATGAAAGGTGTCTAACTGTCTGTTAGTACCTTCGAAATAAAATATAATGTCATCCACATATCTGTACCAATACAAAAACTGTTGCGAGAGTGGGTGCTTGTGAATTATCCCTTCAAGGTTGTCCATGAAAATATCTGCCAGTAGAGGACTCAGCGGATTTCCCATGATCAAACCTTCAGATGAAGAATATATTTTATTGTCAAATTAATTTCTTCAAGACATATCGACAAAAGGTCTAATATCTCTTGTTTAATAACCGGGTTGACATGATTTCTATCTAGTAAACCTGCGACTAGGAGTATGGTATCTTGGGGAGGTATACTGGGAAAGAGATTTTGAACGTCAAAAGAAATTAATTTCGCGTTATCTGGAACAGAAATATCCTGGATTTTATTTACTTATCAAGTCATAAGAATTTTTAAGGCTGAATTTCTGTACAAATTTAGAATAGTTTGTTATTATTAACTTTCTTAACTTTCTTGATAACTTAACTGATGGTGCTGTAACTTCATTTGGTCTGAGACATCTCATTAATAACGTCAATTGATCAAGTCGATTGGGGTCGATTCGGGTAGTGATCAATTACTTATACCTAGTTAACTTTTTTGGTTCGGGTGTTTTCGACATTCTCCGGTTGTGGATACGGTTGAATTGTACGAAGTAAGCCTCACGGCGTCATTTCATCATTTTTATTTATTTATTTATTTAATGGTCACATAGGATATCAACAGGCACATGCCTAAATCGACATCCACAAATACAAATACAAAAATGTTACAGATTGCGAGTTAGCCTAGCTTAAATATTTACTAAGAATATTATCTTACCTATACATCTAAATTCACATTAAATGGCTTGTTTCACTTTTTTTTTGAAAGAACTGATTGAAATATTGAAAATGTCTATTTCGAGATAGTTACTATTATATAATGATACCATTCTGTTGATGGGGGAATTTTTTTTCAGGTTAGTTCTGTGAAATGTTATCTCAAAGAGGGGGTTATTCCTTAAAAGTCTATTTGGAACGTGAACGGTTATGTTAGATAAAATGGTGGGTGAATCAATATATTCATTTAATAATTTGTACAAATACATAACATCAGAGTGTTCTCGGCATTTTTCTAATGAATTTAAATTATATTTCTGTCTGAGAAGGTCTGTACTAGCCATATGATTATATACATTTGTAGCCTTGTAATCGAGAAATCTCAAAAATTTGTTCTGAATCACTTCCAGTTTATGTTTGTATACATCATATTGAGGACACCATATCACAGATGCATAAGTCACCCTACTGTAAACATAGGCATAATATAAAGATTTCAGAGCTTGTTGTGATGTGAAATTTTTGCAAGTTTTCAAAACAAATCCTAACATACGATTACTTTTTGATACAACTGATTCAATATGTGATGTGAATGACATACTAATTTCGTAGATGACACCAAGATCCTTTACCTCTTTGACTTGTTTAATATTCTTATTATTAAAGTTATACGCATACGCGAAGCTTGTTTTATTACGACTAAATGAGATGGAACAGCATTTGTCCAAATTTAAAAAAAAGTTTGTTATCTTCACAATATTTTGAGAATATATCTAGATCTTGTTGGAAATATAAACAGTCACTGATACTTGAAATCTGGGAAAAATATTTAATATCATCTGCATAAGCTAAGAAATTACAGAATTTGAAGCAGGAGCCTACGTCATTCAAAAATATAATGAAAAGTAGTGGGCCCAAAATGAAACCCTGGGGAACGCCAGAAGTAACAACAAAAGGTACTGATCTGAAACCATTCACAGTAACAATTTGGGTTCTGTTATACAGATATGAGGAGAGCCAGCGAAGCAGATCACCATGTATACCGATCTCAGACAACTTTGCAATTAAAATGTTGTGATCAACTTTGTCGAAGGCTTTACTAAAATCGGTATAAACAGAATCAACTTGAATTTGGTAATCAATTGCTGAGAGGATGTACTCACTATATATAATTAAATTAGATTCGGTAGATCTCTTAGGAAAAAACCCGTGTTGTTCTGATATTATGGAAGATTTCACCGCCTTAATCATATCTGTATGTACAAGACGTTCATGTACCTTACTGAATACATTAAGTTTACAAATTGGTCTATAATTTTTGACATTATTTTTATCTCCTAATTTTGGGATCGGAACAACAAATGCTACTTTCCATTTATTTGGACATTCACACTCACGAAAGGAATAATTGAATAGATGGCAGAGAGGCGACCATAACGTTTTTGCACAGTTTTTTACAAAAATTGATGGAATACCATCGGGACCTGCTCCCTTATTTTCGTCTAGTTCTAAAAGTGATTCAAGAACCTGCATTTCAGTAACTTTCAGTTTACTAAGGCAATCTTTATCGTCTGAAGTTGAAACTCGAAAAATACATTTTTGATCGTACGGTTGATAGACACTGCTGAAGTATTTTGCGAAGAGTTCTGTAACATTTTCACCCTCCGCAATTTCATCATCAAGTGTAACTGAATTTGGAATTTTATTATGACAATTTCTCAAAGATACAAGCTGCCAAAATTTCTTGGAATTTTTTGGAACTTCGTTCTCAATTGACTTGATATATTTATCATAGTCTGTCTTGGTGGCTCGTTTGGTTTTGCGCCTCAACTCGGAGAAAATTATGTAATTATTGTTACGTAGAGTTTTTTTCCATTTTTTGTGAGCCTTGTTTTTCTCTTGAATTAACTTAATTGTACCATTACTGAAGTATGGTGGAAAACTGCCATTAATTTTCTTTTTCGGTACTAACTTGTCCATAATTGAGTTAATTTGTTCATAGAATATATCAACGCAACCATCCAACAGGTTGTTACCAAACAGCTCAACCCAAGCTATATTTTCGAACTCTCTATGAATAGCTTCGTAGTTAGCTTTTCTAAAGCTGTACACGAAAGTTAAGTTCGAGTTGAGAGATTTCACAGGGGAGCAGGTGACGAGGAATTCAATACTCTTGTGATGGGGGTCTTCTGCGACCATTGGGTGATTCGACCCAATCATTTTCTCGATACATATTTTATTGCAAAAAATTAAGTCTAAGATTCTACCGTGTATATTAGTTACATAGTTAAATTGCATAAAATTATAAAATCTTATCACATCATTCAGTATACTGAATCTATTATCAGTTCTTATTGGAGTTAGAAAAGAACAATTTTGCCTAATTTCCCAATATATATTGGGTAAGTTGAAATCACCACAAATCAAAACGGTATCGCAGGCGATTATGTTAGAGAGAGACTGAAGATTATTAATAAAACATGTGATGGCATAATTATCACCTGGGGGTAAATAAACACAACATAAGTGTACTTTCCTTTTGTTTTCGGTAGTGAGTGTTATCCATAAATCCTCCGCATCGCTCTGCCACTCAGGTCGCATTGACGATTGTAAACTCTGCTTTACACCTATCAAAACACCTCCACCGTCACTTTTATTGCTTGCAGAACTCTCGCGATCTCTTCTGTACACAGTATAGCTACATTCGAACACTTCACAGTCATTGATACCTTGATTCAGCCAAGTTTCTGATATACAAATAATATCACAATTGCTATTAAGAGAATTCAGTTTGAAGTCTCGTAATTTAGACCTCAAACCCCTCACGTTTTGGTAAAAAACAGATAAATTTTCCATCGCGAAAAGGCAGACAGTATGGATCTAAGAAAGGCATTATGATGATTCAAAGTGAGTGTAGTTGATCTTCGTTATGCATTTGTCTCACAGGAGAATTTTCATCTCTACGGATCAGGATACTGCCGTTTTTCACCCAGACGAACTTGTAACCCTTCAAACGTGCAGCATCTCTCACTTTTTTGAAAAGAAGTTTGTTGTCGGGTGACAAATGCTCATTGATATATACCTTAGTATTCGGCATGTTATCAATAGGGAGTGCACGCGACGATGCGGTTTTCTTTATTTTAGCAGCAGCTAATATGTCCTCTTTGGTTTTTCGAGACGTATATTTTACTACTATGTTCTTGGGATTATTCGAATTGAATGTTTGTACTCGATGAGCACTTTTGATAGCTTCATTAGAAAAAGGAATTCCCAGAGACTTATGAACCGATTCGACAATTGATAAAATATTCTCATTATTTTTCTGTGGATAACCCTGTATCTCAATGTTATTAATTCTAGAGACTTGCTCTAGGTCATTAACTTTTTTATTCAACAGTCGAACATCTTCTTTGAGTTTCTTGTTGTCAATTTTTAATGATTCTATAATTTTCATCTGCTCTCCAAATTTTGCTATCACAGCTTCGAAGTCAGATACTTTGTCCGAACAGAAACTAACCGATTTCGTTAGAATTTCCTGCTGTCCCCGAAATTCTTTTATTTCCATTTTGATATCTTGCATGAATTTCATCAGTATATCCATGGCAGGAAATCCCACAGGCTGCTTCAACGAAGTATTGGGCGACTTGGTTTGCAAATCATCATTTTGACAGCCTGAACACTTCCAGAAAACATTTTCGGCGTCCTTCAGAAAACTCAGCTGATCGGCAGAAATATTCACACATTTAGCATGATAATGGCTGGCACAAAAACCAGAACACTGAAGGCCGGGCGATTTGCTACTCAATTTTGTCGTGCAAATATTACACGTGCTAGCCATGCTCACTTTTTTTATTTCGATGGTACTTATATTCAAATTACCAAAAAAGTAATACTTGCACACTTGATTATATTGTAGCAAAAAGAACAACGAAATAGGTTGATAAAACGAATTGCAATTCACAGACTATTCACAGCGATACGTACACTTCGACTACTCGCGAATGAATTTGAATCGTTTCTTCCAAAAGTAGCATTGGATATGGTTGTGATTGATGCTGGCATCATATTTCTGAATGATATATGTGTATGATAATGAAATCCTGGTCATAAGTGTATTATTTATGAATTGTTTTCCAGTGAATAGTCTATGTGGTCATTTTAAAACACTTCTAGTCCTATTGAATAAAAATTGTAATTATGTGACAATTATATTTCAAACTGTTCAGAATCATGAAATAATCTAATAGGACTATTGTCAGAAAGAAAGAGAATATCTGGAAATTTTTATAATCTTTTGTCTCAAGGACTTTTGTCACAGATAGAAGGAAGTCATAAATACTTGACCATAATAGTCATTCGATTATTTCATATTTTGAATTGTTTGAATTATATTTTTCTCTGGGTCAATTTTTATCCAATTACAGTACAAATAGGTACTCGAAAATATCCATATGGGCTATACTCAGAGAAAACGATTCAAGTGAATAATACACCAGTGACGAGAGAACTGGGTATGGAAAATAATACCAATGATAGGTCCAAAAGAAAGTAGAGGCAGGAAAATTATAGATATAGTTTACTTGAGGTTACTGAGCATCATACTAATGATAAAGCACCTTTATTATACCCATAAGTGAAGAAGTTAATTGGCATTAGTGTAGTGGCCAATAAACGGTATTCTGAAATATATCAAAATGGGTTAGTAGAAGTAAGTGTTCATTTTTAGGAACACATTTTTTTTAGTAGTTATCAACTTGTTTATTTGTCCCATACAGTATTCAAGTTTTTACTCGTGAATATTCAAGTTTCAGTAACGGTTCTTTTTTTTACACGTTTGTCTTGCTTAGTTGAACTTGAATTAAGTTTGGGTTTAGGTTCATGAAACAAGTTTTTTTTTGTATTGACTTCGCCTTTCCGTAATGGATGTCCATAGTATAGAACACTGAGGTAAAGAGAATGAGATTTCCACAGATTCAATTACACTCGCCACATGATTCGCTGACACTGTAGCTTTATCAAGCGATGGGAAGACTGGTGGCGATTAGTATAGTGTACTAATCACTCGATATAGCTACAGTGTTAGCGAACATGTCGCGAGTGTAATTGAATCTGTGGGAATCGTCTTTTCCTCAATTTACCTCTCTTCACCTACAATTTGAAATATATTACAATATGAACAAGGGTTGAATGGAAAAGCATCACTTGAGTTAACTGCACTTGACATTTCCTCTGTAGTACCTGTACATCATATCTTACAACTCTTTGCATTTTCTGAGGAAATGGAGACAATTATTATCATCAATGGACTCATCATAGCCCGAAGAAATTTCTTTGAAAAAAATGTGAAATGTGTCTTTGATGTGAGTCCAGTACAAGGCCTCGTCCAGGAATATATCCATGACTCAATTTACTGAAAAATTATTCGGGTCTCAGACACACTTTCTGCTCCTGTAATTTATTAGGTTAAGGTTGAGTTTCAAGAGAATGGGTCTATTAAGGCCCTCCACAATATAACGGTGGTCTTTCCCTCGAGACCACCGTTATATTGATATAACGGGGGTCTCGAGGGAAATTGAGGACCATATAAGGAACTGGAGGGTGACTCAGGACATAGCAATGTCCGACCACCGCATGATACGTTTTGATATCAAAGCGGAACGGGAAGAAGTTGCTCTTAGGAGGAACCCAAGGGCGGGCCACAAGATGGGACACCTATACAGAGTGTCTTTCAGACCTCACAGGTGTCTCACAGGACCTAACGTCCCCCCAGCTTTTGGACGAGGAAGTCGAAAGAGGTACAAAGGAAGTTATAGAAGCCTTCGAGAAAGCGTGTCCCTTGAGAGCGCAACCACTACGAAAAACGAAAAGTAAAGTGGTGGAGCACAAAGCTCCACCATCTGAAGACGGCTGCTGAGCGAGAACATCGCAAGGCGGTCGGGTCGGGGCGGGATGACGATTGGGATGGCTTTCGGGAAGCGAGAAGGAACTTTAAACGAGAATTACGACGGAGTAAACGGGACAGTTGGCGAACATACTGTGGGGAAATTGACTCCCTCCCAGAGTCCGCCAGACTGGCCAAGATACTGAGCAGTGAGACGTAGGGCACAATAGGATCGCTCAAAAAGCAAGACGTAACTTGGACGATATCCAACCAGGAAGCTCTTGAGCACCTACTGGAGGTCCACTTTCCTGGACAGGCGGGTGACAACCGTGATCGAAGAGAAACGTTCATCCACAGGGTGGACAGACCTCTCGCTGAGGAGATAGTCACAGAGGAGGCAATTCGGTGGGCTGTGAACGAGTTCAAACCATTCAAGGTAGGCATATTTCCAGCATTGCTACAGAAAGCGCTGAAAGACATATTTCCCTGGATAAGGGACGTCTTCAGGGCCAGTTTGGCATTGGGATATGTACCAAGGACCTGGAGGACTGCTAGAGTAGTTTTTATCCCAAAATCAGGGAGAAAGGACTACACTCAAGCAAAGGCCTTCAGACCCATTAGCCTCACATCTTTTCTACTGAAGGCTCTGGAAAAGATTGTGGATAGGTATCTGGTGGAGGTAGTACTGAGTAGGCACCCATTCGAGGATAATCAACATGCATACCGCAGTGGACGGTCCACAGAAACTGCCCTTTATGCGGTAGTGCACAGGGTAGAAAAGGCACTCCATTTCAAGGAGTCGGCTCTCGGAGTCTTCTTCGACGTGGAGGGTGCCTTCGATAAGGCAAGAACAGATGTTATCTGCAATGCACTGCAGATTAGGGGAACCCCTCCTACGCTGATTAGCTGGGTAGCTACGGCCATCGAGCGGAGGAAAGTGACGGTGTCTCTAGGAGAGAGCCATGCCGACATCGAGGTGAGAGGCGGCTTCCCGCAAGGTAGCTGTCTCTCCCCTCACCTTTGATGTCTAGTCATGGACGAACTTCTCAAGAGACTAGCCGCCAACGGTTTCTACGCCCAGGCATACGCCGATGACGGGCTCGTCCTGGTGACGGGCCCTTTCCTAGATGTGGTCTGTGGCCGGATGCAGTTGGCGTGCAGGAAAATAGAAAGGTGGTGTGAGGAAGTCGGCCGCGCAGTCAATCCGACTAAAACGGAGATGATTCTCTTCAACAAGAGAAGGAAGGTAGATGGGTTCAGATCACCAGTAATGGGTGGAAAACCCCTAGAGCTGGCTAGAGAGGTAGAATACCTTGGGGTGATTTTGGACTCGAAGCTAACTTGGGGGCCACATGTCGATCGAGTAGTCGAGAAGTCGGTGGTCGCTATATGGAGTCTGCGCCGGGCAGTGGGAGGGAGGTGGGGACTCAAACCTCACATCCTTCACTGGATCTACACGGCGGTAATCAGACCCAGAATCATATATGGAGCAGTGGTCTGGTGGCCGAGAGTGAACCGGATAACCACAACCAACAAGCTGGGAAAAATTCAAAGACTAGCTTGTAGGGGAATAACCGGCGCGATGAAGACGACCCCCTCGGCAGCCCTAGACGCCCTGATGGGTCTGCCGTTGCTTTCAACTTGTATAAAGAAGGAAGCGATGGCGTCCTATCTGAGAATGCGTGACTCAGGGAGCTAGCGAGGAGAGGGGTACACAGGGCATACCGAAATCGCTGTGGTAGCGGAGAAAGAAATCCCACTATCCGCTATCAAAGTGATACAGGCAGAGGATAAAATTAGGTGGAAAAGGACGATCTCGCCAGAGATCCCAGACAGGAGAGAGTGGGAAGAGGTAAGGGTGCTATTTCCCCCAGAAAGCCTGGTCTGTTTTACAGACGGGTCCAAACTGGAGGAAGGGCAAGCCGGAGCAGGAGTTTACCTGGAAAACAGAGAGAAAAAACGGAGAGAAAAGAGCATATGCGCTAGGTTCTCTGACAACAGTTTTCCAAGCAAAGGTGTATGCCATCCTGGAGGTAACCAGAATGGAAGAGGTGAGGTCCGGCCCAGAGTGACATGTATATGTCTGCTCGGACAGCCAGGCCGCAATCAGAGCTCTAAATGCAACCAGAACCAGATCAGTACTGGTTCAGGAGTGCAGAGATGCCCTGGAGAGTCTTGCGACTGAAAAGGAAATAACGCTGATGTGGGTCCCGGGCCATGCAGGGATTGAAGGCAACGAGCAGGCGGACCAGCTAGCCAAGCAAGGAGCCGGACAACCCTACTACGGGCCCGAACCCGCACTTGGCATAACAAGGAGACAAGTAACAACGGCACTGAATGAGTGGGCCGTTGATACATTAGGAAAAGAGTGGAGAAGGATAGACGGATGCAGGCAGTCAAAGCAAATGATATCAGGGCCCGACATGGCAAGGACGGCCAAGATATTGAAGCTAAGCCGCAAAGAACTCCGACTGTTGGTGGGAGTTCTTACCGGCCACTGCGGCCTCAGGAGGCACCTGGCTCGCATCAGAGTTGAGGCAGACCCACTATGCACGGAATGTGGGGAAGAGTAGGACTCCTTCCACTTCCTGTGCGAATGTGGTATTTATGGCAGGCTCAGACAAAACGTCTTCGGAGCTGCCACTATTAAGGAGGAAGAATTGCACTCGTTGCAATGGAAGGACATTTCGAGTTTCATAAGAAGGTCGAAGAGGTTCGAGCAGGTATCCGACATAGAATGAGTGAAGATGCCGGGGATTGCGAAAAGGGCCCACTGGGGCCTAGTCGCTGACGCTTGCGTCCCCCACCCATTACCATTACCAAGGCCCTCCACTGCGACCTGTGAGATTAAATAATATCAAATTACCTCAGAGCGTTATGCCTTTATGGCACCCTTCAACGTGGGACCCGATTTTGGTGGTTGATGATATTTGTTGGTTGAACAAAATTCTTTTTGAAATGGATAATGACGAAAGTGTTTCTTACTGAGGAGGTGAATCTTCGAGTGAATCAGTAGTCCACTGTAAGTAGTGGAACAAAGATACGTAAACCCAGTAGGTTCATTCAATGAAGAAATTAATTCATGCCTCAGAATGCATGATCAAAGAATAACTAGAGAAGTTTATACGAAGACGAAGACCAAAAACTCGATAGGAACAGCAAATCAGACATCTGGTTAAACGAATAAACCATTTGTGTGAGGTTGGCAAAACTTTCTAAAAAAATATTAAATGACTTTCTAAATTAATTTACAAATATACCTTGCTTATAACACTAACAGTATAAGGATTTCAGTTCAAATCGAATGAATAGATTATTAACTGAAGTGTTTTGTATTTCATCTGGTAGTGGTAGCGATTTGTTCGACAGAATCACTGAAAATCCTCTGAAATATGTCATGAAACTGGTCAGAATATCGTGACGAATGAAATAAGTCAAACCTGCTTCACCGATTTGTTTCTGGGTCATATGATAAAACAACGATGACCGAAACTCGTACCATATTTCCAACGACTCATATTTTAATCAACTTTCATTCAAGACTGTTCAAGATTCCGCTAACATATTTTTCATTTCGCATCCACTAAAACTCTCTTAGGACAACGGCAAACTTAAATTCTATATTCACCATTTTCTTTCTGTCTTCGACACCAATGTTAGGCTGAACATATTTAATTAAAATTGAACTTCCATTCATTTATTCAACCACTACAAATGAGATTTGCAAGATATTTACATTGAGATTATTCTCAAATAAATTATTTGATCCAGTTGTGGGGTTACTGAGAATGGCAAGTCAACAATATGACCATAACGCTAAAGTTGTTGCAGTTCCAAAAAAGTTGATGTTTGGTAACGATTTATCTACCCATCATTTCATTTTATAAACAGTATTCCAGGTGCATTAATGTCGAATTCCAATATACAATGATTTTGCAAATAGTTTTCGAGGAGAATTGTGTATGTCCTTATAATGGCCTTCCCTTATAGGATGGCTGATTGGTCGATCGGTCTAGGTGTTAGTCACTTGACTTTGAAGCTAGCATTAAGTGAAGGTTCAAGTACTAAATCTTTTTCGAAATGTATCGGTCTCGACAGTTGCTCTGTTCGGAAGAAATCATAATGTGAATTTCCTAGAGATGCCAATCCTGTCACCCACTGCTTGCTTGGAATGCACACCGACCACGCGGGTAGTGCTATATGCTTTCTTCATTCCAGTATAATTGAAGAGTAAATGAGCCACCAAAAATCAGTAAGGTTCACTGGTGCTCCACGGTACATAATAATGAGAGATGCATTCGACCCGCACAGGCTATGCATCTGAGTAAACCCCAACAAGTGTTCATTAGGAAGAAATTTTCGTCCTTTTAGTTTATTTCAGTCTGGCCCTATACTCGATGATCCGATACACTCAGAGGACGTACTGGTAACATTCATTCACACAGCCACTTCCCACATGTGTGGAATGAGTGAATATTGGGTCAGAGATTCATACGCCCTGGTGAAGCGAAGTGACCCAAGGACAAGGACCTCCTGCATTTTTCCGGTGAGATTTATGCCATCGTATGGCAAGCAGGTATAATTTTTAAATTTTAGAGTAGCGAGTAGAGTAGCATAATTCCAACAAGGTCCCCTATAATCAGAACCACCATTTTAACAGAACCTGCAGAGTTCAAAGAGTAAATCTCTATATTTTGTCCATTCATCCTCTACTTTTCGAACGATATTTTGTGTCGCCTGAAGCTAAAAACTCATCATTATTATATGAATCAAAATTTTTCAGTAGGGTCCTTCCTCCGAAGCTCCGACACAATCGGAAGGTGCGTTGGTCTTATCATTTCCCCAATTAGCGCTTGCCAAACTATGGGATGAGCAGGATTAGATTGTATCATGACAACCATTTCTACAAAGGAATGGTTTGGAGAGAGCCTACGGACTCAGTTTTTCTCTCTCTATCGTCTAACTGTTTTGGTCGATGAGGACTACATTAGGCTTATTCGTCTCTATTTGCCTGAGGGTGGGGAATGAGTAGTTCCAATAAATTTGGCTCTTTACATCTTTGTTCTCAGTAAAAACAACTTCTGATTCCCACGAAGAGAAACATCCTGTTATGCTCAGAGAGCATCGTGAAACCCAAAAAAAATTAAGAGGAATTAGATTTTCCTTGAATTTCCGTATTCTCTATGATGCTCTGAACACCTTTCTAGACAACGAGTTCCAAAGCTTTGCTTTTCGGTAAAAGAACGGGCTCTGAGATAGAGATGTTCGGCAAGTCTCCCAAAATGACTACAAAAGGGTGTGAATGCTGAAGTCGAAGTGTCTTGATGAAACTGCCAACGCCGGAACGACTGATGATATTTCAGATGAGCATCGGAAATGGGAATATCTTAAAGATTATTGAATAACATTTTCATGTAGAGGTATCTACTTTTCTAAAACGCGGAAACTCATTATTTCGTCAGGCATGGAAAGGTGCGATTTGTTCCTTTTAGTCTACAGTTACGTTCCGTTTATAAGTTGAGAGTTTGTTCTGTTCAATCGATATCAATTGACAGCTCACTGCAGAATGGAATGGTAATGCTCCAGAACTTGAAGTGAAATTATTCCAACTTCATTCGTATAATGCACAGCGAGACCGACGACCAACTTTCCAACGGATTAAAATGAGATAAGGGTATCAACAAAATTATTACAGTTTTAATGATTTCCATAATTTAATTGCTCAAGTGGAGGAGTGGTCCATAATATTGAAAAGAATAATCGTACAAAACGATTCAGATGCAGGTATTCGTATTGAATTTGTGCCCGAATCGGTTTGAATTAGGAAGCCCAAATACAAATTTTTCAGGAGAAATGAAGTTGAAAATATTCACTTATAAAAATAAAAAAGTAATTTGATGAAAGAATAGTAAAATAACCATTCAGATTATAATCATTTCCGATGTTATAAATGTCTAGAATTAGGACACATTGCAGAAAATTGTCCTTCAGACAAATAAAAGAAGGATGGTAGAAAAACATCTGCCATGTGTTCAAGTTACAGTAAAGAAGACGTTGAAACTGCATCATTATGGCAAAAAATCAATATAAAAATCCAACATCTTGGATTATAGACAGTGGTGCTACAGATCACATGACAGAGACAAGTTCGGTTCATTCGTTGAAAAAGAATCAGTGGTAGAAATTGCTGGTGGAGGAACTTTAGATTCAACTGGTTCTGGATCTATAAAATTACGTTTCATCCATGACAATATTATTACATTGGTAATTTTGAATGACGTATTTTACGTACCAGAACTGGGAGGAAGCTTGTTATCAGCTGTTGAAATTACCAAAAACAACTCGGTGATTAAGTTTTCAAGGGAAAAGGTAGAAATAGATAATGAGACAGGAAAAATCATCGTGATAGGACAGAAAAAGGGAAATTTATATTATTTAGAAGAATATACAAAAGAAGCAAAGCAACTTTAATCAATCAACTTAACGAAATGTAGATTTCTCAGCGATCAGTCACTGTGGCATAGAAGATTAGGACATGTATATCAAGAGGCAGTCAAAACATTATTGAAAAGAAATACTGACAGTGCAGATGATTTTATGAAGATGGATGAAACCAGTTGTGAAATTTGTATAATGGGAAAAATGAAAATGAAACCTTTTCACACAATTTCATCCAGAGAAAATGATATTCTTCGATTGATCCACTCAGATGTTATATGTCCAATGCAACCTTGCTCTAAGGGAGAAAATTAATATATTGTTACTTTCATCAATGATTGTACCCGTTACACTAAAGTCTACCTGATGAAGCGCAAGAATAAAGTTATGGCAAAGTTTGACGAATTTAGGAAGAAAGTAGAACATTATCACAAGAGGATTGTTTCCTTCAGAACTGACAATGGAGGAGAATACCGGAGCCGAGAATTCAAAGAGATGCTTCTACACCTGGCAATTCAAAGTCAACTGACAATTCCAGGAACACTACAGCAAACTGGTGCAGCTGAAAGAGCATATCAGACCCTCATAGATACAGCTCGATTTATGCTTCTAGAATCTGGACTGAATATAAGATTTTCGGGAGAGGCAGTTTAACAGCCTGTTATGTTAGAAATCGTAGTCCAACTACCGTTAACGGGGGTGCTAGTCCATATGAGCTATAAAAAGAAAGAGAAAATGATATTAGTTACTTAAAAGTATTTGGATGTCGGGCATGGGTTCTGAATAAGAATCGACCAAAGGCATAGCACATATATTTGTGGGATATCATTTATTTGCTAAAGCTTACAGACTCTGGAATCCTCTCACTGAAAAAGTATACTTAAGTCGAGACGTAAAATTTGATGAAAATATTTTTCCGAAAAATTTGAATTGTTGTTTTTTTTGTTGTTGTTATTTCCGTCAACCGATTGCACCCCTACGCGCAACCCTCGGAAGTCTTCAAGAGACTTGTGTGAGCTAGGGAAGACGCAGCCCTTATCTTTTAACGTGTGATGCCATACCGAAGGATTTGACAAGAACTTGTTTAATTTTCCATGGGTCGACGAAAATAGTCAAGACAAATCAAGGGTCAATTTCACATGTGTACACTGGGCGCCATAACTCAATAAATTGAGTTATAACAAGCAGTAATGGAGATAAAATAATAGAAAAGTTCGAAATCAAAATGAATCAATGCATCTCGTTCTCAGAGTTTCCGAAGCATATCGTTGAAAATTAGAAAATCGGAAAGTCATCATTTAAAAAACGTTCAAGAAAGTGAAGCTGCTCATTCTGGAAAGACGTGCATATCTTCCCGAAATTGAGAAGATTCGAAAGTTATCAAAGTGCATGCAGACAGATGACGGCTGACTTTCAAAGCGACCACACGTCGAGTAAGAATGGCATTTGATACCAAACAAATTAAATACGTTTACAAATTAGAAGATTCTTTAACAACTCTCGCCTTTGAAAAAATTGCAAATGGAATCCAAAAGACCACGCGACGTGGTGTTGCCTATAGAAACATGTTTGCTGATTATTTCATGAATGAGGGTCAAGTACCTTGGCAGATGAACAAAATTCAATTAAAAAAACAATAAATAATTCACTCTCCAATTTCTTTTCTCCTTCTGATGATTCCGCATCTCTGAATAATAATAATAATTGTTATAATGATAATAATAATTCATTAACCACTTTGGTACGATAGGGTACATTTGGTAGGTCAAGTATATGAATATATAAAAATAAAATAACAATATAAATACAACGTAGAGATGAAAAATACCAGTCACAGTAACTGAATGAAAATTCAACGTCACAGCTTTACAGGTAGAATTATGAAATAAGTACACAGAATTTAATAAATGATTAGAAAGTAACATTTAGATACTCTTGCAGAGTAAAGTAGCACCTGTCAGTCAATAAACATTTAAGTTCATTGCAAAAAATGTTGTCACTTTGAGAATGTATTATCTCATTCGGCAATTTGTTGTAGAGAGACAAAGCATTGTAAGCAAGGGAGTTTTTGTATTTATCAGTTTTCTGACTTGGCATCCGCAGCTGTCCTCCGAATCTTGTACTATAAGTATGTGTTGATGCAATTGTTCCGAATGACCCAAGGTTGGTTCAAGCAAATTTAATACTTTCAAAAATATAAACACATGAAACCGATGGCAGTTTTTCTCTTATAAAAACCGGTTTGCAAGTATCTCGATGTTCCATGTCGAAGTTGAGTCTTAAAATACGCTTTTGGCCCACAAAAACTCTATTTTATTTATTTATTCATTTTATTTATTAGGTACACAAAATTACATAATTACAAAATAACAGAAGGATAGCAAATCGCTATAACAGTTTAAATACAATATAAAAACGTACAGAATGTATACAGAGATAGCACCTAAGTGACTTAGCACTTGTGTTGTGCTGTGGAGTAATACTGAATAATCTTAAGGAAATAAACTTTAATTAAATTACAATTATTGTGTACAGAAGGTAGGAGAGAAAAATAGTTGTACAACAAAGTTTCAGTGTAACTGCTGAAGTTTGATGAACTCAAAGTTATTTTCGAATATAAATTTTTTTATTCTTATTCTTATATGTTTTATTCTTAATGGCAGTATATTACAAATTTTTGGTAATGTGTAAGTTAGAAATCGATGACAAACATTTTTATGGAATTTGGGAATGGGTAGCAATTCATTTGTTGTGCTTCTAGTAGCATAAACGGTGAGAACGGAATTATGCAATATTTTATTTTTGAACGCGTACATACAAAGGCTATGAAAATATAATGATTGGATATTAAAAATATCTTCTGTGCATAGAAGGTTAGTATGAAAAGATCTTTGTTTCTCGAAAATGATTTTCAGGATATACTCTTGTACTATTTTTAGTTTTTGCAATGCATTTTTATACATTGCTCTCCACACCAAAATACCATATCGAAAAAGTGATTCAATTCAGCTAGAGACTTGTAAATTAATATAAGTAGCTTTCTTGATAAAAACTGCCGTAGCTGGTAAACTTCATAAATTAGCTTTATCACCTTTTTTGTTAAATGATCAACATGATCACCTTTCATGCATGGAACTTCGATACTTAAAAAAATTGGTCTATTTGTTGCAGTTATAGAGAAATCAAGATAGTGGGTCTTACCAGCATTTGATGAAAGACGATACATACTTAACCACTTATTAATTACTTCCATGCTTAACTGGACATCATTTTTAGTTTCAGACCATGTATCTCCATCGACAATTATAACCGTGTCATCAGCGTATGATATAATTTTTGCTTTCACTTTCAAGCAGAGCAATGAATTTATATAATAATAATAATAATAAACGGCTTTATTATTTCCAGCATAATACAATATTATTGTACACATTTCATAGTTTTTAAATATTATTGATATTATAAAACTGAAAATAAAAGGCGAAGTCCCATTCAGTAACAGGTAAAACCTACTATTGACTTGTTCTTCCACTCAACCTTCAACGGTCTCAAACATCAGATAGGAGCCAATTTTACTGATTAACATTGTTTTATTTTTATTCGATCTAGTTTTCCACTGTGACAGGTATTAAAAAATGTTCAAGTTTGACAAGTTTCACCAAGCTTGAGTTTCAGGCTAGCATTGAATCTTGATAGTTTTAAGATTTTTATAATTATTGTAGACGTTGCAAATTTGGTAACTGTAAGAGCGTTTGAAAAATTCAGTTTTGTAATTCAATGTTCGTCGTGGCATTAGCCAGGAAAGTAGTTGTTTTCTGATGGATTTTCGACCCAACTCTTCCTATTGTATAGGATATTAGCAATGAGCAGTCCTCCGGACATCTTATGCTTCTTGTCATAAGCTCATTGTGACCTACAGTTTTCTGTTCCGTGAAAGAAAGCTGGGTAATAGTCAACTCCTTGAGAGGAAAAACAGGGTTGCCACCTCTTCAGCCCAATGTAGATCCCAATGCATTAAATAAATACTACTGCTCCGTTGCAGCCTCGCTTGCCTCTAATAATGCCGGAGATATAGATCCAATGACCTTTGTACAGGAAAAAAGGGTAAACGACACTTTCTACCTGTATCCTACTAATACCTTGGAGTTACAGGAAATATTTAATGAAATCAAAAATAAGAGGAGTGCTGGTGTTGATGATATTCCACTCACTATTCTAGAAAACCTTACAGATGAAGCTGTGCATGTACTAGCCAAGGCTATAAATATCTCCTTTGCGATTGGTGTTTTTCCAACATGCCTAAAAGCAGCAGCCATTATCCCAATCCACAAGAGTGGGAACGCTGACGATCCATCAAATTTTTGCCCTATCTCTCTACTACCCGTACTCTCAAAGGTAATAGAGAAACTTGTTAAGAAAAGAATGTTGCTGTTTCTGGAAGAACATAATGTACTGATCACATCCCAGTTCGGATACCAAAATAACAAGAGCACTAATGATGCCATATTTCACTTTCTGGAAGGGGTTTATGTGGGTATTGCTTGGCAATTGGAGCATAGTTCTGTGATTTTTCAATGGCATTTGACTGTGTCTGTCACAGAATACTGCTTCAGAAGCTTTGGCACTATGGGTTCAGAGACTAGAGCTACAGATGGTTTGAGTCATACTTATCTGATAGAAAACAAATTGTAAAAATGCAAGATGGCAACTCTGACCCGTTTACTATCAAATGTGGTGTACCACAAGGTTCAGTGCTCGGGCCGATACTGTTCCTAATTTACCTCAATGACTTGGCCAGTATAAATATTCAAGGAAAGTTCACTATGTTTGCTGACGACACAACATTGATGTGGAAAGGATCTAATACTGACTACACAAAAGAAAACATTGAACATGATATAAATGAAGTCAAAAACTGGTGTGACTCAAATCACCTGTGCTTCAATTCGAAAAAGACAAGCCTCCTCACCTTCAAATTCAACTATGATTCACTTATGTTAGGTTTGAATCCAATTATGAATAAACCTTCCACAATGTTTCTTGGCATGGAAATAGATGACAATCTGAATTTCTCTACCCATATAAACACCCTACGAAAGAAAGTGGCGTTAGGCAGCTATGCAATACGAGTAGTATCAAAGGAACTTGGTTTATCGATGGGTAGGGTGACTTATTTTTCCTTGGTGGAAACCTAAGATATGGTATAGCTTTCTGGGGTTATTGTACTAAAAATCTTTTCGAATCCATTTTTGTCCTTCAAAATCGAGCGGTAAGATTCATGTCTCGAGCTGAGTACACTGCTCACTGCAAGCCCTTGTTTATAAAGCATAAGATTCTCACTTTAACCTCAATCTTTATACTGGAAACCACTTGTTTGGTACACAAACATAAAGCTATCAAAATTGATGATGAGTATCCAGTAAAAAACATAATACACGTCAAATGGTAAGAAAAAATGTAGCTTTACCCATTCTCCGATCAGAGCAAACAAAGAATTTTATAATGTACGAAAGTAGAAAAATGTACAACAAACTGCCCACAAACTTGAAAGAAATTCCGGTACACCACCTTTTCCGTAAAAAAGTCAAAAAAATACTTTTGCTCAAGGCATACTATGGCCTACAGGAGTACTATGATGATGGTCAATTCTCTTAGTGATGAAATTGTGAAAAAATGTATGTTTGCCGTCTATTTATTTTTTTACTTCTATATCTGTCATATTTATTATTATCCCTTACCGTTATATCATATTCGTGCCTAGCTTAAGTCCGCTTTGTCAATGAGATAAATTTTTCTTTGACAATAAAGTATATTGATTAAATATCTCTACCGTTGCTTCTTCAACCACCGATTGGAATATTCATCACTCGAAACATTCCATATCTGGATTTTATTTCCAACAGAGCTGTCCCAAAGCACAGTGCTTAGTGCTCGTGAAAACACTCAAATCAATTTTGTGCTCGTAAGAACTGTACTCCCAAGCACTTTTTTCGATCAGGGTTCAGTGCTTGATGCTAGTGCATTGAAGCATTTTTCGAAAACACGTAAACAATTTTCCATTCATTCGCAAATATACCGAATGAACATTCACTATATCGCCAAGAACGAAAATATTCAAAATTTGAAACTTTTTGAGTTTCTGTGAGCTTTGAACCAGCCTAAGGATGACGTAATCAAATTGTCCAAATGATTCAGCAGCAACAAACACAATAGGTAGGTATTAGTGTGAGCATTGTGTTGAAATTGTCTTAGAATCCAGAACCTGCGAATCATTGTTTTGAACCTTCCTAAAAACCGTGAATATAGTAAAGTCACGTTCCTTTCCGTAGACACCAACATCTATATAGACGAACTTGCAGTTTGGTAGCAAGCATATAGTGAAATGATCGAAAATTAATGTTTATAGTAGTTATAACACAGAGGTCCACTGTTACACTATTTTATAGTTCTCATGTGCTTACCGTCATGCTCATGTCCAAATAGCATATTATAACATAAATGAAGTAACTGATTTAAAACTTGTTTCCAATACGACGGTCTTTTCTGATTCGATAAGTCCCAACTTTCAGCGTTGTATCTTGATCTTATTATTATCATCAAAATGACGTATTATGCACAATGTCCAAAGAACATATCATAATATATGTCAAGTAAGTGATTCAAAATTCATGTTCCCAATACTACGGTCCTTTCTGAGGCAATATGTCCTAACTTTCAGCGTTGTATCTACGTCATAATTCATTGATCATATTTTCATTATCAAAATGATGTCCAAAGACTAAGAAAACTGGTTAACAGGGTATATAAACTAAGCAGCCTATTAGGCCTTTTGTGCATGCTATCATGGTAACCCACGGGGTCCAATAACTAATGGACAATTCACAAAAGCTTTTGATAGTATTCATATACTGTTACTGAGTTTGAGATGATGCTTCGTAACTTCAATAGCAGCGACACCTATCGTTGGGCAGAATGCTTCATATTAATTATATTGATCAATATCTGAACATATTTTTTAAGGTATTTAACTTACGTCAGGCAAAGTATGCATACATAATTATTTGATCGTGAAATGTATCAATTTGAATAAATCACTTTCATAACTATATTATGAGGAATGACCAATATGCACATTTCGTCTGATACCAAGAAAACTTCGAATGGACAATTTTTGTAAACATTTAAAAATGATACGTTTACATTTGATTTCCAAAATGATCATCACCCATGAGATACATATAATAGTTTATAATGATTATTTTGGTCAATAAATGACCATATTTCTTTAGATATTCTAACTCACGTCAGACAAAGTATGCAAAAAGTACCCAAAGTTACATAGTTATTTGGTTATGATATGGATCGATTCAAATATAATATTTTCATCACTATATTACAAAATAAGTAAAATGTTCATATTTTGCCTGATGTCAGGAAGAATTTGGAGAGAAAATGTTAGACAATGTTTGGAAACATATATCATTAATATGTTTATATTCGATTTTCAAAATTACCATCACTCAAGACGTATATTTATGATATAATAATTTTTATTGCTTATTTACATCAATAAGTAAACATATTTTCTAAGGTATTTAACTTACGTGGGAAAAAGTATGCAAAATTACATGGTATTATTTGGTCAGAAAATCTATTAATATGAATGAAACGTTTTTATTACTATAATGTGGAGAACAAAAATACACATATTTTGTCTGATACCAGGATATATGAGACAAAGATTGGAAATATGTAAATAATAATAATTAAATACATATTAATACATTTACATTCGATTCTCAAAATCATAATCACCCAGGAGATATATCCACGATGGAACAGTTTATATCGATTATTTTGATCAATAAATGTATCCAATCTAATTTAATATTTTCATTACTATATTAGGAAGTATGTAAAATTTTTATATTTTTCCTGTTGCCAGGATAACTTTGAAGTGACAATGTTTGGAAACATATATGAATAATATGTTTATATTCGATTTTCAAAATTACCAACGGTCAAGAGATGTATAAATGATATAATAATTTTTATTGATATTTACATCAATAAGTGAACATATCTGTTCAGGTATTCAACTCACGTTGGCAAAAGTATGCAAAAAAACATTGTTATTTGGTCAGAAAATGTAATAATCTGAAAGAAACATTTTTATTACCATATCATGGAAAACGAGAAGTACACATATTTTGTCTGACACCAGGATAACTTTGGAGGGATAAAGTTTGTTAACATACAGTGTGTACATAAAGTAAGGAATAAATTCATTATTTCTGAATGTAAAGATATATCGGAAAAATCCTTGGACAGGTCGATTTTCTTTTCCGTTGGGCATATTTTTGAACCCCACCCAAAATATATAGGGTTATCCGCAATTGAGTAAAAATGACTTTGGTGATATTTTTAAAGTGGACACCCAGTATATGTTTCCATATTTGGTTAGGGATCGTAATTACGAATTCAGTGATACCAAGTTTGATGGGATTATGTCAAACGGCTGCGGAGATATGGCCAAATAACTTTTCCAAATACCCAATGAGTGCTACAGAGACTTTTAACATTCTGAATCGTGTGGAGTCTCGCAGTCATACTCATTAGACATACGAGGAAGTTTTTTGGCCATATCTCCGAAGCCGTTTGACATAATCCCATCAAACTTGGTATCACTGGATTCGTAATGACGATCTCTAACCAAATATGGAAAAATATACTGGGTGTCCAATTTAAAAATATCACCAAAGTCATTTTTACTCAATTGCGGATAACCCTATATATTTTGGGTGGGGTTCAAAAATTGGCCCATCGGAAAAGAAAATCGATCTGTCCGAGGATTTATCCGAAATATCTTTACATTAAGAAATAATGAATTTATTCCTTACTTTATGTACACACTGTATATAAATAGTACGTTTACATTCGATTTTCTTAATTATCATAACCCAAGAGATATATCCACGATAGAATAGTTTATATCGATTATTTTGAACAATAAATGAATATAATTATTTAGTCATTCAACTCACGTCAGGCGAAGTATGCAAAACTATATAGTTATTCGGTCGTTGAATGGATCGAATTCAATATTATATTTTCATTAGCATATTAGGAAATATGTAAAATATTCATATTTTGCCTGATGCCAGGAAAACTATGTAGAAACGATTCTTGGAAACACATATAAATAATAAGTATTTTTCGGATTTCAATATTATCATCACTCAAGATATTATATATTAATGATATAATAATTTTTATTGATTATTTTGATCAATAATTATATATTTTTTTGGGGCACATAACTTACGCCTGGCAAAATATGCAATAATATGTAGTCATTTGGTCTTACTATTGATTATATTAACGAAGATGTATATACGATTATATTTGATAAAGTTAGATATTTCCATATTTATCTTGATGTCTGCAAGTTATTGAAGAGACAGTATTCGAAAAAGTACATAAATAATATGTTTATATGCAATCTTCATTCATATCATCATTCAAATGATATATTCATGATTATGCAGTATTGATCGTTTAATTTGATCAAAAATGCAACATAATTGAAATGTGTTAAAGCGAAAGTTTGACGTAAAATGATTTAATTTTGGTATATCATATAGTCATGAGTATGACCGATATTTGAAGTACGTATCGGTTAAGTTCATTAAACATAACGCATAAGACATCTGATGAAAACCATTATATGACTTATAATTGTGAAGTTGAATGTTCACCGGGTAGTTTGTGTAATTTGTAAATATATCAAACACCTACTACATAGTAAATTATATTAATATTAATAATTTAGGAGTTACCTTAGTTGAGACAAAGTATTTTATCCGGTGAAACACATAACCGCTTATTTGTATCCATAACAGGTATATGAGGTGGGAGTTGCAATGTACAATTTTCAACCAAAATCAGCTACTGCCCTTGTCATAAACAGTGAGCGAATGGTAAGAGTAAATAAATTGAAATTTACTACAGAGATGGACCAATGATCAATATACAGAATTTGACCCATAGCATCTCCCAAAAGTGGAAGAGTATTCTGAAAAAAATCTCAAAAGTGATCAAGTTTGAGGTTATCACAAATCATATTCTTGATTTTACTTCAGGATCATGAATCAACTAATGCTATCACTCAGATTGTAAAGAATGCATCAAACCAAAAAAGTTGGGGAGAAACAACCCCATTTTCAAGATGTTCATAACAAATTGAAACTGTGTGAAGGTACGCCATTTACTGCGTTTTCGCCCATTTCTTTGATTACTCAGTTCAGCTGTTGGCTAACAGAGGGAGCTTTTACTACAGTCGAAGAGAAGAATGAAAATAGAAAGCCTAGTAGTTTCTATTCAAAATTGGTATGTGGGGGTTTTTGATGTTGATTATTACGATTTTTAAATGCTTTTATTTAACTTGCTCTGTGTGTGTGGATGTGTGTGTTCGTTAGATGAGTACAAATCATGCAAGCTGAATCTAGAACCACTTCCTCTTGTCCTATGGAAGTGAAACTTTATACCTAGGTTGGTTCAGTTCCGATGACAATACATTAATGTCGAAGAAATTGTCCCCCCCCCTGCCCCCACAAAAGAAGGGGGAAGTTTTCTTGGCAGATATGAAAGTCAAGAATTCAAGCTAAAAAATAAATTAGGTGGAGGGGGCTCGCCTCCCTCTTTTCTCGAAAAAGTTCGAAAACTCGCGAAATTAAAATCTGAAAAATCCGTAAAAATAGTGAAATATATCTGACAGTCGGAAATCATGGTTTGAAAAGTTTATTTCTTCCCTCCCCCCTGTTCCCCATCAAAAGCTAAATAAAGAATGCGTTTTCGGAAGTTTTCTTGGCGGATTTGGTTGTCAAAAATTACAGCAAAAACTAAAATTAGGTACGGTGGCTCGCCGCCCCCTTTTCTCGAAAAGAGTTGGGTAATTCGCGATATTGAAATAGGAAAAATCCGTTCAAATAGTGAAAAATATCTGACAGTCGAATATTAGTGTTTGAAAAAATGTCCCCTCCTCCTCCACCCGTGTTCACACACAAAAGCTAGATATAGAACGCGTATGGTTTCGAAAGTTTTCTTGGCGGATTTGGACGTCAAGAATTACAGCGAAAAATTGAATTAGGTAGGACAGCTCGCCCCCCTTTTTTAGAAAAAAGTTGGTAAACTCGCGAAACTAAAATCGGAAAAATGCGTAGAAATAGTGAAAATTATCTGACCATTGAATAATGCTGTTACAAAAGAATAGACCACGCTTCCTTCTTCGAAAGCTAGATAGGGAAAGCGTAATTGAAATGAACGTACTAAGAAACATATCCAAAGAAAACTAAAGCTGAAACGATATAAAAGCTTGTCGCGAGAATAAATCTGGAGGTAATTTATAATTTAAATTACAATAGGAAATACATACTAATATACTTCTCTCGACAAGCTTTTATATCCTTAAAATTTTTATAATGTATCAAAATGATGGTTTTAATTCACTTTGAAATTCATTTTCTTCTTTTTAGTGGTTTAAAAAAAAACTTTTCTTTGAAAAGTTTTTTTTGATTGAACAATATATAACAATATATGATCAGTTGGATATTGAAACAGGGAGCTGATACCAGATTCTGGTTACCGTTTACAGGATGACATCCTATATGATTTCATAATTCGGACAATGGAATCTGGGGGATATGCTGTATTCGGAACCAGAATCTATTGTCTCTGTGATAATCCCTAGGATGTTCACCTCAATATTTCAATTTTGAAATGGTTATATGAGAGTGTAATAAGTTCTATTTTCCACAGCCATAATTGAATATTTTTGGTTACCTACTTACTTTGTGATTAGAAAAGAAATTTTTGAATTGTATATAAAGATTATACAAAGTAGTGAATCACAATGGTGAAGAATAAATAAATTTGAAAACATGGTAATGTAACAAAATAGTGGGTTTAATTAAAATTTATTTTGTTCTTTTTGTGCATTTGAATAAAAGCGTTTCTCTAAAAAAATTTTTAGAAGTTTACTCATTAATTTCTTCTTAGTTTTCTCAGGATATCTTTCTCAGTCTGTTAATTTCAATTAATGCGTCATAGTTGCACGGTCGCTTGCCTGTTGATTAACCGTGTGAATTTTTTTCGAATTTCTTCGCGTTCTCTATCTAGCTTTCTAGGGGGGAAAACGGTAAAATTTTATTGAAACCATATTATTCAATGGTCTGATAATTTTCCTAATTTTTTCGTGACAGGAAAGGGGGGCGAGTTTCCAGATCGATTTTTTTCCATCATTATTTTCCAGCTTGTTTGAACTGTTGAAACATTTTCCGAATTCCTTTGCATACTCTATCTATCTATCTTTATCTGAAGCTTTGATGGGGGACCGGAAGTTGAAATTTTTTCAAACCATGATATTCGACGGTCAGATATTTTTCACTATTTTTACGGATTTTTCCGATTTTAATTTCGTGAGTTTTCCAATTCTTTTCAAAAAGAGGGAGGAGGGGCGAGCACCCTCCTACGTAATTTTTTCCTAGCTGTAATTTCTGACGTCCAAATCCGTCAAGAAAACTCCCGAAATCCTACGCGTTCTCTATCTAGCTTTCGGGAGGCAGGAAGAGACAATATTCTTTTAACCATAATATTCGACGGTCAGATATTTTTCACTATTTTTACTGATTTTTCCGATTTCAATTTCGCGAGTTTTCCAACTTTTTTCGAGAAAAGTGGGGGAAAGCGAGCTACCAAATTTTTTTCCCTGTGATTTCTGACGTCCAAAACTCCCGAAGACCTACGCGTTCTCTATCTAACTTTCGGGGGTAAGGAAGGGACAATTTCTCATTAAAACCATAATTTCCGAAGGTCAGATATTTTTCAATATTTTTACGGATTTTTCCGATTTTAATTTCGCGAGTTTTCCAATTCTTTTCAGAAAGAGTGGTTGGGCTAGCACCCCCTACCTAATTTTTTTGCTGTAATTTCTGACGTCCAAATCCGTTATGAAAACTCCCGAAACCGTACGCGTTCTCTATCTAGCTTTCGGAGGGAAGAGAGGGACAATTTTTTCAACCATAACATTCGTCGGTTAGATATTTTTCACTATTTTTAAGGAATTTTTCAATTTCTATTTCGCGAGTTTTCTACATTTTTTCGACAAAAGGGGGGAGGGCGAGACCTCTTACCTAATTTCTTTTGCTTCAATTTTTGAATTCCAAATCTATCAAGAAAACTTCTGAAACCCTACGCGTTCTCTATCTAGCTTTCAAGTGCAGAGGGGGACAATTCTTTCGACATTAATGTATTGTCATCGGAACTGAACCAACTTGTAAAATTTCAATTCCATAGGACGAGATGTAGTGGTTCCAATTCAGCTTGCAAGATTTGCACCCATCCAACAATCACAAACACACAGAGCAAGTTAAATAAATGATTTTAATAATTAAATCACAATCCTTCTGCGAACTTCGAGAACAATAAACAGGCAACGTCGCATGTTGTTATTCCCTCCAATTACAGACGAATCTAAAATATCTGAACTCGCCGAGACCAAATGAATAGAGACGTGACAAAGAGTATTGTTTATTGCATACAATTTTGTTTCCGTAGGGAAGTGAATTGCAGCTATAGCATTGCCATATAGCGTTTTTTAGGTTCTCAAGAATGTTGGAACTCTCATCTCATCGACGGAACTAACCGATATTCTTGTATGATACAAAAAAAAGGTGGTACTTCCTCCATTCTTTATAGAAGGAAATTGAACATTCGTTTTACACTATACGTTCTTCCAACATCGGATGAAGGACAATGTCCTTGACGTCCATCCTCTGTCACCATCCAACAGCTGAAAGGTACTCGCCTTAGTCCGGTCCTACATTGGTAGCAGAATTTCTTCCAGTCGGTCTGAGCCGGTCTGGTCGGGTCTGTAGAAAACAAACACATGACGCACCGTCCCCCCTCCTACACTTGAGCCAGTGCTCGTTCCGGTGAGGAGAGTCGGGTCTGACTCTGAACTGGTCTGACAACCATCAAACAGGTTTGTTTTTTCTTCCAGTTGCATGGAAGCTTTGGTCGACGTGGTGCGTTTCAACATCATCTATTGAACTTGATGGTTTTTGTACTTCCGTAGGTCTACTTCTATGTAACACAGAATGTAATCAAACGTTTCGACGGCCATTTTATGATTTTTTTTTAATTTATCATGGTTCCTACGCATAGGTAGGCAGGTTATGTAAAATTCTTTTCGACGGTGATACTAAATTCCTGTCCAATAACATGCACTCAATCAGTACCTCGTTTCTTTTTCACCTGTAATAAACAACTTTCCTCGTCGAGAGTTGACACAGTACTGAGTCTTCCGCTTCTGGCTGAAAACTAGCTGCAATGTAGGAGTGCCGAGTCTGGATTGGTCTGGTCAGGCAGGTTCGGGACTGGTGGCCAGATCGACTCCGCTTCTAATGTAGGATGATAGCCTGAGTCTCCCGAACCAAGTCGTCCATGTGCTTGTCGCCAGCGATAAGTCGACAGTGCCTCATGGCTCTCAGTCCACTCAAAGCCTCCGTTGGTGTCGCGTTGATTATCAGTTGAAAAATCATCGATATTGGCTCCACCACCTTGACTCCATTCCTATTTCGAACTTTCTGTACTTCGCACAATGATCTTTGCAAACCTTTAACTTTGTAGGTTCCCTTGAAGACTTGATGAACTCCAATGCTCTAGGCACTGATGGGCTGAATAACAATTGACGGACCAAACATCTCAAATCGTTGCCACCATCTGGCTCAATAAAGAGCTAGATGAGATTGGTTTTCCGAGGAAAAACAGTCCTCATCTCTAAAAACGGATATTTTTCCACTTCTTAGAATCACAGACCAATAATATATGCTTCAAGATGTGTCTCAAAGAGTGCGGTCGTAGAAATTACTATTCCGGCTAATTCTTGAACCATTTCGAATATTCTCATGAAATTTTGTTGAATTGAAGCGGGTGCTTCCAAGTTCATGATTGCAACTAGACGCCATTTCTGAAATATTTTTCAAATGGAAACCCTAGTTATTTCAAACAGTCTTTTGAAGCACCTATGGATTTTTATTCTTTCCTAAAGTTTGATGAAACTGTCAATGTCAAAATAAAAATGGAGGGCAGAGCATTTTTATGCTTTCTCTCCTTGTAACTTTTGTATGGGACAAGATATTCAGATCGAGTCACATGTAGGTGAAAATATGAAATTCATATTAAGTTTTGAGGAAAAAAATTCTTTGCCTGACCTCACCTGATGCCAACAGAGCCTGGCAGTATTTATTGATTTATGGGTTGATCCGATTGTGAAGCAAATCCACGTTCAGACGTCTTATTGAATTTTCCTGTCCAAACATTGCACTTATTAGGTGATTACCCAAAATACATGTGGAACCCTCGAAAAACACGTGGGGATTCACGTATGACAAATAACGCACAGTTTAACTATTCACAGTTCCATTAAAAAATTGCACACCTATCACTGAAATGAATGCAGTTTTCTGAACCTGGATAGTAATTTGAGCCGTCAGAAACAAAGCAGAATAATCAAGTAATGAGGGTGAAATTTGTATTATTCAGCCAATTTTTACGGTGGTTGAAAATACCATACAATCTGTGGCTACTATTTTCGTTGCTTGTTGGGGATTATTAACAAAGGATTCCACAATTTCAATTCGTGTCTCCTCTGTAATATTTGTTTTTTCTGATCCTTTATCTCTTGTTCCACAACCAGTCCTTCGAAACATGCTAAGCGATTCCTTTAAGTGAGTTCGAGATATTGGATTGTGAGGACACCGCTGTTAAATTTCCTCCACAATTTGTGGTAATTACACCATTCTTCATGATAAATTGAAATCGCTTCGGTTTTCTCTTTTTTGATGGTCGAAGCCAAACCATTGTGAAAATAAACAAAGCTCCAAATATTGTCGAAACTAACAATAACATTGACAACTGTAACAACATCTGTAGATTGATGTGAATAGTTGACTAATATTCAAATTATCTTCACTTCCTCATCAAAACTTCTTACTTCAATCGAGCATTTAGTACAATAGCAGTTAACAAAAAAAAGATTGAATAAATTCCACTTATTCTTTTGAATGACTAGTCCGAATTAGAAATATTGAGTGACGTTGAATATATACTAGAAAAATCTTTACACAAGGCGACAAGACCTTCGTTCCCATAACAAAAAAGGGTTGAAGTGCTCTCTTGTCATCAGGTGACGTCACTTCCATTTCACTCTAAAAATGTAGTGGTAATGTCAGATTTTTACCCACGTTTGACTCAACATACATATCTTTTCCGTGTAAAAGTTACAAGAAGAGACACCCACAAATTAGAGTGATATTCTTTATGACATTGGAAACTCCACCAAATTTTAGGAAAGTAACAGGCTCCATTGGTGCTTCAAAACACTGTCTGAAATAACTACGGTACTCATTTAAAAAATATTTCAGTAATGTCGGCTAGCACCTAGTCACCATTTTGAACGTTGGAACCACCTTATTTATGTCAAATCATACCATCTACGCCTTATTCAAGAAGTTAAAATCAAAAGTTATCCCTTGATGACGTATTTACGACTGCTCTGTATATGAGGGCTCTCAGTTGATCGGATCTACGAATGGTTATATGAGCAGAGAAATTAATTGCTGTCTACATGGATAACCAACTTATTGACACGTTTTACGCAATATTCTTAACGCTATATTCTGTGCAGTCTTGATTATTATACACCAATCTACAGAGCCTAAACTGAGTTTTTTTTTCAACAAAAATAGTAGTAGGAAAACGACTATACCATCACATGAAAGACGGTCCGTAGTTGTATTCTGTTATGAGTTTGACTCGCAACTGTCATTTATTGATTTGTTATAAACATTTGCTCATAAGATCAAAACTAATAGAGCATTCTGTTTCCTCGTATGAAAAAAATTGTAGAGAATTAGTACACGAACTGATGGGATGTTTAACGACCCGATCGGATCAATAGTAACGGAGAAAACCCGGAAAATTTTGCAATTTTTTTGATTGATTACTCCTCCATTTTTTCAAGAAGTAGGACTGGCCATTCTCAAGAAAGTAATCAATCATGTGTACTTTATGTGTGCACAAAACAGGCACTGTCGGATAACTAATTTTTGCACAATTGCAGATTGAATTTCTTTAATTTTACAGCGTGCCGGAATGCTCTAGTGATAGTCCCATTTCAATTTCGCAGATTTTGAAAGTAGCAGTATATTACCACAAAACGTTAATTCTCATTGTTATAACTAGACTTGCAATTATCACCCTACTATAACTATTCATTTACTATATACATCGACTAGGCTAAGGTACGTCACATTGACAGACAGCTTTTTAATAAATGTATAAAAGGAAATAAAGGTTCATCAATATGAGAGCATTTTCAATCAATATACACAACAAAATTGGCGACAAGGATAAAAAACTGAAATTTCGATTCGAGAAGAACACAAGGAAGATTGAAAAGCAAGATTTAGTGGTCTGTCAAGATTATTTTCGCCTGTCCTGCTGAACCGTCATTCAAACAAGCCCCGACTGTCAATCTGCCATAGCCGAAATTTCCATCGATAGCAGACAGCAACAAAATCCGGTAACTTCCTTCCATTTATAGTTTTTTGTCAAGGAATGTCCAAATTCGTGATGAGTATACTCGAAATTTAGAATCAAAATCAACGTTTTTCAAAATGAATGCTGAACAATTCGCACAGTCACTTGAAGCATTCAACCAAAATCAACAAGCATTCCTTCGACAATGCTACCTCTCCAACGACAACTGCTGCCAATAGTTCAGTTCAAGGTCAAACTACCATACTGTCAAAAATATATGGAACATCCTGTACATTAAAATATTTCATTATCATTCAATACGTGGGTAACCTTTTTACCTTCTACAATTCAGTACGTGAGCGAAGATATTTTATTTTTGAGACACAACTTGTCCTCAACAGAACATAAACAAGAGTTTTCAAAAAGGCCACTGATAGTTCGATCTGGTAGTCGAGTTTAGAGTTCTGCCGTGCCCGCAGCTAGTGAGGGCTATGGGGGGAGTTTGGAAGATTCGATATTTAATAAATGGAAAATGTTCATAAACTGTTTAAGCCAATATGTATTGTAAGTATAGATCTTTCTAAAATAATTTATACAAAAGTAACCAGTCTAGGAGAGATTCATTAATTCTTTGATTCAATAATTATTTAATTCATTAATTCCTTCATTTAATTCAATCGTCGTAATCTCAAATTTGTACATAGTAAAATAAATGTTTTTATATTTTTCTGAAGTGTTTTAAATCTATGAATGATCAGTATCTACCTAGTTAGTCGTGAATCAACCCCAATTCACGACAAGTGGTGGAGGCTGCCGTGGTTTAGTTTGTGGATTCATTCTTCGTAATGAACCAATTTTTATTTTGTTATAAATTTGAATAGTGGTACAATCAACTCAATATAGTTGCTTAGCTTGAAGTTCATAGACTTTGAACTTGACCTAGATCCGGTACAACTAGGTAGAAATTACGGATCCATATGTTTTGTTTCTGAATGAATCTCTCCCACGTATTGTGCAACAATAGCATTTCTGAATAAAAATATTATTTGACGAAAGTACGCTATTTCGTACGTAATAAACTCCAGAGAATTTTATGAATATTAAATAAAAATGCCATTGATGTTAAGTTCTAACAATTTATTTTCAGTATAATTATTTGAATTTTGTTGTTTTCCCTATTGATTTTTACAAGAATAATTTGTGTAAAATTGTTATATCTTGGGTATACGGTAAATGAGAGTAACTACCTAACTACTACGTGTAGGTACTAATTTAACAGTACTTTTTACTGAAACTTCCTCTCCCCCTCACAATGGATACTACGTTGGCAGAAGCAAGAAAGAAAGGGACGCCCGCTGCCCTTCCTGAATTCGTAGCACCTCGGAATTTTGACCCAAGGAAAGATTGTCCTTACGAATTTTTGAAGAATTATGAAATATGTTCTTCAGCGAATGCATGGACAGAAGCGTTAAAAATTTATTATTTCGGAGTTTATCTAATAGGAGCCGGATATTATTGGTTCGAATCATACAAAGGGAAATCGGAAAACTTGTTGAAAACCTGGTGTGAGCTCAAAAATGATTTTCTCAGAGAATTTGACAATGGATATTATTTGAAAAAACAAGAATGGAAGCTGTACAGTAGAAGACAAGGTGAAAATGAAGAAATACGAAAATATTTCTACGATCTCAGGGAGTTAGCTTATGATTTTGACCCAGACATGAGCGTAGAGACGTTTCTGAGACATTTCGAACGAGGACTTCTAAGCAGACTGTACACCCCTTATCGACTCTTGAAGAATGCTGAGACAAATATGGATGATTTGAAGAACATTGTTTTCAAAATCGAGGACAGAGAATTATGGAAAAAACGACGAGGTATGGAATTTCGGGCAGCATCTATATCAGAATACATTCTTTTTGAACATGAAAAGAACCATTTTCTGCAAAGTTTGTGGCAAACGTGGACATTTTACTTCTGATTGTTGGTATTTACCAGGTATCCAAAATAAAATTCATGTGGGAATAAATGTGGAGTCAAATTCTCTCAAAAATAATGAAACGGGTGTTCTTAAAATAAACGGACTTCTAAATGATAACACGGCAACCATAGTTTGTGATACGGGGTCAAATCATAATATAGTTTCACGTCAATTAGTTAAAAATTTCCAAAAATTACGGTATTCAAAACATGTACGGACAGCGGGTGGTTTCAGGGTACCAGTTTTAGGGACCACAAATATTAATTTGAAATTAGGTGAAATGGAAACGTATTGTAAAGCTTTAGTTATCGAAAATCTACGTGTGATTTTATTTTGGGAATGGAATTTTTTACACAACACAAATCAATAATAAATTTAGAGGAAAAAGTTGTCATTTTGAGTCAGGGGTTATTTAAAATTACACTTCCTTTTCAGATACGATATGAAAAAGACAACGCGAATTTGTTCTCATATGGGTACGGAAATAAGAGGCAAAATAACAAGAGGAAAAATATTGAAATAAAGAATCAGGCATTTTATAGAGAAAATGAATCTAGAAGAAAGAGTTTTGGAAAGGGATGCGTGAGAAGACATTTCAATTAGAAAAATAACACTAGAAGAACGGAAAATCGAACACGAAGTGACATTTCTTCGCATGAAATAGAAAATCAACGGAAAATAAACCTCGAAACTGAAATCCGAAGTAGAAATTTTGTGAAATTAAGAGAAGAAATAAGCAAAATACTTAAGAGAAAAAATGAGAAATATGTGAATCAAACAAGAATGGACTTACTTTCTCAAGAAATAGAAAACCAACGGAAAATGAACTTGGAAAATGACTTGAGAAAGAGAAGTTTTGAAAAATTAAAAGAAGGTATTAGCCAAAAAGTTGATAGGAAAAATGAGGAGTATGTATATAGGAATACGGAAGATAGCTCTACTGAAGTGGAAGAATCAAGTTTTCTGCAAGATTTCGACCCTTCCGTTCTACTGGAAATTGAGAAAAATGAAATGAAAGTGATATTGAAGTGCTATTGTCGATTAGAACCCCAAGAGGAAGTAATCGTTGATGTCGACATTCAGGAATTACAAGGATTTGAAAAGAGCAGAGTATTTTTTAAACCAAAGGAACAGTTTTTGACTAAAAGAGGTTTAGTTTGTATGGAGTTTTCGGGAAAACTGGAAAATTCAACTTTGAAACTCAAGAATATTTCAAGTATTGGACAGGTTATCTTCGAAGGTACAACTTTAGGCTTCATGGAAGAAGAAAATGACATAAATATGGTACTCTACACAATGGATGAAAAAGCGAAGGATATTGAAAAATTTTACAAATTGGGAACTGAGCTCACCGTACAGGAGAAAATGGAAATTGAGTATCTAATTGATGAATTTAAGGATATTTTTGCTATGGACGTCAAGGATATGGGATCTACAGATATGGTTCAACATAAAATCGAGTTACTGGAACATTCACCCTCCAAAAGTAAACCCTACAAAGTTTCACCTAAAGAAAGGAAAATAATTGAGGATCAAGTAGAAGAAATGTTAGATGTCGGTATCATAAGACCATCACAGTCACCGTACTCGAGCCCTATCGTATTGGTAAAGAAAAAGGGAGAAGAGGAAAAAACGCGATTTTGTGTAGACTACATCAACCTTATTTGACAATGAAGGGCGTATAAGCTGACAAAACTCTGTGTAGTCAAATGCTGTTGAATTCAGTTGGATTTAATACATAACAACTAATTGCCCCCGAAATTCCCACCAATCTTTCTTATGGTGAACTTGTGAAGGCATTTGAAAATCATGTGTGTCCGAAGAAAAATGTTCTAGTAGCTCAACTTAAATTTCTTTCAATTTATCAACAAGAAAATCAGTCGATAGCTGATTTTGTGGCACTACTTCGACGTGATATC
Organism: Chrysolina oricalcia; assembly: GCA_944452925.2. Classification (NCBI taxonomy): domain Eukaryota; kingdom Metazoa; phylum Arthropoda; class Insecta; order Coleoptera; family Chrysomelidae; genus Chrysolina; species Chrysolina oricalcia. The sequence continues at coordinate 43,918,030 of OX101809.2, read as the reverse complement.
ACTGATTGTGAATTTATATCAACTTGCGCCTGCAAAGTCAATATTTTAGATGATTTTTTACTAGCACAGTTCATCAGAGGACTTCGAGAAAATTCAATAAGGGAACAAATTCTACAATGTAATAAATCAACTCATGATGATATCGTTCAAAAGGCTCTTGCAACTGAAGTTTCTAAAATAGTTAGCCGTTTACTAGATTTTGAACAGCCTCTAGAATCAGAACCATTTGCTTCAGAAGTGAACAAACTTTCACGTCACTCTCATTCTGATAATACATTGTCTTTTCGAAGAAACCGTTCAAAAAACAAAATTAATGATTCGAGAAAATTTCAACCACGTTCAAAATCACGAATAGATTACCGACAACTTGGAATCAATGATATGTGTTTTAGATGTGCTACTAATTCACATAGGGCTAAGAATTGTCATGTAGAACCCAAAAAGCTTCACTGCAAATCTTGCTCTGATACAGTTCATGTACAAAAAGTTTGTATCAAGATACTCGTAGCTTCAAAATATAAGGTAGGAAATTGAAATAGTACTATCCATTCTATTGAAAGTTAATTTTCTAACATTGACAATGGTACGACATAAATAATATTGTTGACATTTTCGAACAGCAATACATATATTATGATTCTTCGAAATATTATGTAACCGTGAATATTGAAGACCGTCCACAAAAATTTGAAGTGGATTCTGGTGCAGCTTTCACATTATTGCCCATTTCATGTAAGGAAAAACCCAATCTTGATATGTTTCTTCTTCATAAAACCGAAATAATCTGTCGATCTTACACCGGAAATATGTTTGTACCTGATGGTAAACTTCAAGTAAAGGTTCAATATAATCAACAGATATCAAATGAAGATTTGTATGTTGTTCCAGACGATTTTTCTCCATTGCTTGGTCGAACGTCATCTTGGCATTGATCTCAAGGAGTTGGATAGGTCAGATTCATCAAACAACATTCATTCTGTAAAGAAAATCTTCAACAATTACGCTTCAATCTTTGAACGAAAAGTTAGCTGCATTACTGGCTTCTCTTTACCTTCGAGAAGGAGCTAAACCAGTTTTCATTCGAGAACGTAATGTACCGTACGCTTTACGAGAAGAGGTCGAAAATGACTCGATACACCCGAGGCTGATGGCATCATTCACAAAGTTAATCACAGCGACTGGGGTTCACCTTTAGTCTGTATACCGATGGCAGGAAATAAAGTACGCTTGTGCGTTGATTACAAAGTGGGAGTCAATTCACAACTGCAGTCTGCACATTCTATCAGACGAATTAAAGATTTTCTTAACAGTCTTCGAAATTCTTCGTTCTTCTGTCGACTGGATCTCTTCAAGGCCTATTTACACTTGAAAATGGACCAACCCACAGAGGTACCTACACTATGAATCGACTTTCCTTCGGAATCAAAAAAGCACCGAGTGAATTCAATAGAATTCTTGATCAAATCATTCATGGGTTAGAAGGAACTCTATCTTATTTCGACGACATTCTTATTTACGGGAGTTCAAGAAACGAATGTCAGGTCCGGCTTGAAAACTGTCTTTCTCAGCTACAAAAGTATGACCTTCAGCTCAATAAAGATAAGTGTGAGTTCTTCAAAACTGAAATTCAATATCTTGGTTACACAATTCGACACAATCAAATTCTCAAAAGCAAAAACAAGGTTAGAGCAATCATGGACATGCCTAGAACTACCAATACTTATGAAGTTAGGAGATTCTTGGGTATGGTCACATATTACTCGAGATTCATCCCAGACTGTTCAACAACAACTTATTTCCTTAGGGAACTCATCAAGAAAAATTCAACGTTTCATTGGAAAACTGCTTGTGAAGTTGCATTCATGAGGTTAAAAGAGGAAATTTCTAGTGATCGGGTATTCGTACCATTAAATCCAAATTTACCAATTATCCTCACCTGTGAAGCGAGTCTTACAGGTACAGCTGGAGTCCTTTCTCACTTCATTGATATGGGCATGACAGACCAATTGCATTCGTATCCCATTCTCTAACTTCGGCTGAACAAAACTATAGCCAGCTTGATAGAGAAGCACTGGCAATTGTTTTTTCTGTCAGTCATTTCTACATGTACCTCTATGAAAATCATTTCTAACTTATTACCGACAATCAACCACTTATTCGAATTTTTCATCAATCAAACAAACTTCCAGCTATCACTTCCGCTCGTCTCCTTCGATACGCTTCGTTTTTGTTAGGATTTGACTATGAAACTAAATTCAACAAGGGTTCTGATAACACCAATGTTGACTGTTGACAGAGCACCAATAGAATTAAAAATTCAGTCAATGGATACTACAATAAATCAATATTCAATTTGTCAAATTTCATCAGAAACGATTACAGCAGAAATAATTGCCAAGGAAACGGATAGGGATAAAGATCATTCAAAAATAAAAATAGATCTCATCAATGGTGTGGCTGAAAACTTCGAGCACACACTCGACAGTGGCGTACTTTCCAAAAGTCAAAGAGTTGTGATTCCACGCTCACTTCAACGAACAATATTACTGGAATTGCACAGTACCCATATACGAATAACCAAAATGAAACAGTTGGCATGCCGCTACTATACTTGGCAATACTATACAAAGCAATAGAAAAAGTCTTGTGAAACATGTGCTGTTACCAAGTCAAATCCCCCCAAATCACCACTTCACCCTTGGGAGAAACCACAAGAGAACTGGGATCGTGTCCGCATGGGTTATGCAGGTCCATATGAAGGAAAATATTTCTTAATCATCGTGTATGCCAAGTCAAGATGGGCTGAAGTTCGAGTTTCAAACAACTCACAATCATCTGAAAAAACTATCGATTTATTAGAGAATATTTTTGCTACCCATGGACTGCCTAGAGTACTGGTTTCCGACAATGCTACGATCTTCACCAGCAAAACTTTCAAGGAATGGTGTAGATCGAATGGAATTTTTCAGAAGTTTTCTGCCCCTGGTCACACGGCAACAAACGGCCTAGCAGAAAGAAACGTATGTAAGTACTATAAAAAACCGTTTGAAAGCCATGGAAGATGAACCACTAACACTCCATCAGAAATTGCAGAAGATCATGCATCATTACATGGCAACTCCTCTTGCTGAAGGAAAAACACCTGCTGAACTGTATCTGAAAAGTAGTCTACGAATTTTACTAGATGCTATCATACCATTTCAAGAACCAGAACACCCACCTCCACCAGTTCCAGGCGCACGGTCATTCAAAGTTGGAGATCAAGTTGTCTCGTTACTACCACAATAAAAATCCAACCAGGCGTTTTGGTGTGGTATTGAAGAAGTTTGGATATCTACACTACCTCATTAAACTTGACAATGAAAATCATATATAAACGACACATTGTCCAGCTCAGGAGCCCCAACATTGCAAATAAATCAATATTTTTTGCACCTGGGACAAAGTCAGAAGAGGAAGAACTTACTAATCTACCTAATCCACAGAATGTTTAGATTGTACCATCTGGAACCTTCACCCCTCCGGATCTCTACATTCCAGCTCTGGAAGACCAACCAGTTGACCATCGTCCTGAAGAACAACCACTGCAACCTCGACGTTCTAGACGTGACCACCAAATTTCAGGTTACCTAAAAGACTACGTTTTGGATAGACAGTGTTCTTCGAATAACCATTGATGGTTAATTTGTTGTTTATCAAGTAGCTAAAATTAGTCTTATGTTCTATATTCTTTGCAATGCAATGTTGAAATTTCTTTATTTTGTTCATTAAAATCAAGCATAGTTTTCTAATAGTGGGGGAGAATTGTTATGACAAGACCTGCAATTATTACACGACCATACCTATTTATTTACTATATACATCGACTAGGCTGACAGATAGCTTTTTAATAAGTGTATAACAGGAAAAAAATGTTCATCAATACGCGAGCATTTTCAATCACAATCAATACACACAACACTCATTTTTCTATACAATGCTGCAAAAAGGTGGGAAATGCCCTCGTAATTGGTCGAGTAGAAGGAGGTGTGAAGAGGTGTGAGATCACCTGTTCACGTCACATGGATGGCCTAAAATGAAATATTTCTTTGGTGAAAAGGAAATATGTCAGTCCTCAATGGTGTTGGAAAGTAGTGATACAACGTTCATTCTAGCGCACGCATGCGCATTGACGAAGCTCGCTGGGTTCACCGCGTGACGTTGGGTGTTGCCGGATTTAAAATTAAGGAGTAGAGTTACGGAGGGTGGGACGTTGCCGGTTTTTAAATTTAATTATGGAAGAAAAAAGATATACACGGTGTAGCAACGTAACATGACAGAAAAAACAGCTTGTCAAAAATCGTATTATATACAGGGTGTCTCAAAATACATCGGAAAAATGAATCATCACATCATTGGAGCATCGCATCATTGGGGCATGCAGGGATTCAGAAGTTTTCGTTTTACGTATACAGGGTGTGTCAAAATACAAGGAAAAAAAATACAGGGTGCCTCATAAACGTGCATCGTGATGGGGTTTGTCATTTAAGAAAAAAATATATACCAGGTGTACCAACGTGCCAGTTGGGACAAAAAATATATACAGGGTGTCTCATAAACGTGCATCGTGATGGGGTCCGGCATTTTTAAAGTGCGATTTGGGAGTACAGTTGGCATTCAAAATTTTAGTCATTTTCCGAACGGAAAAAATGCATAATTGTAGTCGCATTTACGCACGTTTTGGCGTTTAAAATTTGAGGTGTTTTTTTCGAACGCAAAAACGAACATTTTCAGCAACTTTGAAATGCTGAATCTCCATAAGAAATACATGGAAAAGTGTATTTTCGGCGTTCGTTATTTTAGTTGTTTTTTAGAACATGAAAAACGCTTATTGTGATGACATTCATGCGTTTCAAATTTCAAGTGTTTCTTAGAACGCGGAAAACGTGTATTTTGATAACATTTTCGCATGTTTTAGAGTTTCAACTCGTGTCTTCGTTTTCTGCCGCCCTGCGGGAACAAATTCTTCAGTTTTTGTGTCTATTTCTCGGCGATCTTCAAATATCAACTTCAGCTTATACATAAATGCTACATTCTTTGGAACTGTGCTGGTAAAAACTGGTAACTGGCCCTCATTGACTTTTGTTGAACGCATAGATTGCCATTCTGTTCTGTTGTTCTTGCATCCATTTTCGAAATCATTAATCTTCACACATATTGCCATGAATTTTACTCCATCTGGTTTGTTAACATACAAAACATTATTTATTATTGCAGTTAGAAGAATAAAATTCATTTTGAGCATTGGTGTTGGCATATTCTACGATGCGAGGTTGTATCCTTCTCAATGGGTATCTCGGTTCAGGTAATTTTCGCATGAAAACTCTGTCTTGAATGTGTAAATTATTCAACTGCTTCCAAAGATTCTCTTTTTCTTCAAAAAATTGAATATCTTTTTTTAATTCCTGAAGACGTCTCTCAAATTTCTCTAATTCACGTCTGTATTCTGCCGATGCCATTGTATTACTAATTATTTTTTCACCAAAATTTCATCTTACATAATCATCCCCTCCGCCGCCTCTATTGCACTCTCCTCCTATTACTTTTTACAACTTTTTTGCTTCTTCTACGTACCAGTATATGAAATGACATTTACATGTGTCGGGACCACATCTAACGTTGGGATTTGACTTTATTTTGTTCTTGCAATTCACATGTTTGTTTTTGTAATGGTGGTGCGATAAGTTATCCGAGTTTCCAGCATCTCGAGAGGCTATCAATAATTTGAGACGTTCGCAGAGTTCGTTGGGATCGTCCCAACGAACGCCGAAAATACACTTTTACATGTAATTCTTATGGACAATAAACATTTCAAAATTGCTCAAAATGTTCGTTTTCGCGTTCGAAAAAAACAGTTGAAATTTGAAACGCATAAATGTCATCACAATAAGCGTTTTTCATGTTCTAAAAAACAACTAAAATAACGAACGCCGAAAATACACTTTTCCATGTATTTCTTATGCAGATTCAGCATTTCAAAGTTGCTCAAAATGTTCGTTTTCGCGTTCGAAAAAAACACCTCAAATTTTAAACGCCAAAACGTGCGTAAATGCGACTACAATTATGCATTTTTCCCGTTCGAAAAATGACTAAAATTTTGAATGTCAACTGTACTCCCAAATCGCACTTTAAAAATGCCGGACCCCGTCACGATGCACGTTTATGAGACACCCTGTATATATTTTTTGTCTCAACTGGCACGTTGGTACACCTGGTATATTTTTTTTCTTAAATGACAAACCCCATCACGATGCACGTTTATGAGACACCCTGTATTTTTTTTTCTTGTATTTTGACACACCCTGTATACGTAAAACGAAAACTTCTGAATCCCTGCATGCCCCAATGATGCGATGCTCCAATGATGTGATGATTCATTTTTCCGATGTATTTTGAGACACCCTGTATATAATACGATTTTGACAAGCTGTTTTTTCTGTCATGTTACGTTGCTACACCGTGTATATCTCTTTTCTTCCATAATTAAATTTAAAAACCGGCAACGTCCCACCCTCCGTAACTACTCTTAATTTTAAATCCGGCAACACCCAACGTCACGCGGTGAACCCAGCGAGCTTCGTCAATGCGTATGCGTGCGCTAGAATGAACGTTGTAGTACTACTTTGGAAATGTTCGGAATCAACAAATGTGCTATGGTTCATCTAAAAACAGGACCATTCGATATCATTATTGGATAACCACAATTTTTCCAACAGAGGGTATTAATTATACAGAATCGAATCAACATAATGTCATAATGTCATAATGTCAAGAACTGAAAAATCTACAATTCGTAATTACCTCAGACATTCCAACCGAATATGAATGGGGTGAGCATGAAGTTATCAAAACTATGACAATAACGCATTGTCTTTAAATAGAATGGCATACTATTCTCGATGCAGTCGACCAAGTGCAATATGAATTTTAATATATGCAGTCCCGTGGATTAAGACTCAATAAAGTATCCAAAGAGCTAGTAATCACGTCGTCTGAGGAATCTGAAACTGCTTAACCAAATTGTTCCACTCTATGTTCTATGTTATATTGTGCAATGAATGCCTCAAATTTTTTGTGTAGTCTGAAAAATGTTTGAAATAATTCATCGAAATTAATAATTCATTGAAATAACCCAGTTGCATAATATGAACCCGAATCCGATATAAATTCGTAAAAATCGCATATTGATATCTTAATGATAGTCGGAGAGCTAGTGACGCACGTTTCATGAAGTATTTGATGCACCTTGAAATTTTGTGTAATAGTATCTACTGGATAGATGAGCAGGTATACATGTGTTGGATAGACCAACCCAATGACATATTACGGATAGACTTCGTTACTTACATCAATAGCTGCGGTCACATTTTAAGCACAATTTTTACTGCTGTTTATTTCGCGGCAATTATCTGGTTATATACATTGTAAATGAGCAGACAATACAGCAGAAACTTAGCTTTGGCGACTTTGATTTGATTGGCAACTATTTTCCGCGAAACAAGCTGCAATAGAAATTGTGTTTAGAATGTGACCGTAGTCGAAATGTAAATAACGAAGTCTATCCATTATATGTCATCGGACATACCTGGGGACACCAGGTACTGCGCATAAGAGAAAGGTGTAAAAAATATGGCCCGAAATAAGTGTTCGATTCAGAGGCCAACAAACACTAATTAAAAGTTAAGGTAATTCAAAACATATAAATAAATAAGTCTGGCACTTTTGAGGGGGTTGACAATGAATAAAAACACCTCAAGTATATTTTTTTTCGATACGAAATGAAGTGTTTCATTCTCACTAAAATTTTAACAGTGGCCTGGTTACATATAGTAAAACATAATTTCAAATTCAAATTCAGAAGACTACCAGTTATGTACATTTTTCGAAAGAAGTACCCATATCTTCCTCGAACAATTTTATTGATAATTTCTTCCATTTCGAGAATCTATAAGTGACCATTCCAATTGCTGAAATGTATTATTTGAATTAGCCAAAGCAACTTGGTTTATTGATCGTTGAACCGCTAAAATTGACAACAATGTCACTCTGAATCATGATTTTCTCAATATTTTCGACTTTCTTCATTATCTTTATAACAAAAAGTAGTTTATTTTAAATTATTTATGAAAACATATTTGAATACTTAACAACACTACAAAATTAATTTTTTGATATAGTTTTTATTATTTTTTAACTATTGAAAAATATTGAAAATTTTGAGAAAATCATGAATCCGAGAGACTTGTCGGTTTTTCTCTATTTTAATCGGTTGAACGATCAATAAACTACCAAGTTCCCTAGACCACATTCGAGTGGACATTTTAACAACTAAAATTATCACTCTTAGACCTTTGTTGTGACAAGTGTTCGTGGAAGATAAGGGTATTTATTTCGAATAATGTACCTAACTCGAAAAGTAGTGGTCTTCTGAATTGAGAAGAAATCATGCTCATTCTACACCAGGAAAGACCAAAAAGACATATTTCAACAAATTTTCTTTCGAAATGAATCATTAATACGCGAGAAAATAATTAAATAATGTAAAATTGGTTTTCCGCCATTTTGACCGTTAATTTGAGGTTTTGTCAAAAAGTATTAAAAACAATTGTTTTCGATTTTTTTATTATCTAAAAGTTTACCATTAAACATTTTCCGCTAGTAGTACACGTTTTGCCGCAAATCACAAAACACCGTATTCAACCCATAATTTGCATCCCAATTTCACCACTTTGTGTGATTTCGTGTTCAAATATTATTTTTCCATGGAGTTGGAACAACATTTTCCACCTGGTCCTCGTCTGATGGTTTTTTTTCACAAAAATCATAAGCACCAGAGTGTATCTTTCTCCATTATAACCAACATTTATTTTCATGTTTGCCAATAAGTAAACCCCAGAAAAAGTATCTGGCTTTTTGAAATTATGTTTTACTATATGTAACCAGGCCACTGTTAAAATTTTAGTGAGAATGAAACACTTCATTTCGTATCGAAAAAAAAAAAAAATACTTGAGGTGTTTTTATTCATTGTCAACCCCCTCAAAAGTGTCAGACTTATTTATTTATATGTTTTGAATTACCTTAACTTTTAATTAGTGTTTGTTGGCCTCTGAATCGAACACTTATTTCGGGCCATATTTTTTACACCTTTCTCTTATGCGCAGTACCTGTTGTCTCCAGGTAGGTATACCCAATACATGTATACCTGCTCATCTAGCCAGCAGATACTATCACACAAAATTTCAAGGTGCATTAAACACTTAATTCATGAAACGTGCGTCACTAGCTCTTGGACTATAAACCACAGAAACGCATTATATACTTATTAGCTGGAATACTTGATATATTCCACCCAAACTCGGAATCGTAGTAAACGGAGCGTGTGAAGAACAACTATTAGACATCTGGAAACATTCCCTTCAGAAAACAGAGTATTCCTTCGATGCGAAAGATTTGACTCACCGACCCGCTTCGTACTGTTTGTAGAACTATATTCCACACGTTGTAAAGGGAAACATTCTCAATTGATAATTGTACGAATACTTGACTTCTCTGGAAATAGAAAAACCTACGATAAATTGAAGTTATTTGAAATTTTTTCTTCAAGGTTTATATGGTCTTTTACAATATCTATCAGTTGTAGTTCAATGTCCAGCGTGGCTTTAGCCGGGGAAGTAGTTGTTTTCTGTTAGCCATTACAAAAAAGTAGGTTATTCCGTTTCCAGAGGAGCCATGTATTCGTACAAATTTCAATTGAGAATGTTTCCCTTTACAATATGAATCCCTTCCAAGAGAGGTGATCTTGTACTACGGAAAATAGCAACTAAAGTTTATCTTTCAGTCGCAGATGATTCCACAACTGCTCATATTTTCATCTATATCCCACACATTTTTAATGAAATAACTATTGATTGTTCAATTGGATTAGCTTCTCCAGTACTCATGATTCTTGTACTCTTCGAAAAAACTCTCAATGATAAGTATTTATGGATGTGCTCAGATGAAAGTTGAATACAAGCTAAACCATTGTGGAGATAATTTTTATTTGAATTTATTTCAGTTAAATTTAGTACCTATCAATCAAAACACCCTCAAGTTTAATTATTTGCATTTCATTCCAGAAATTAACTGATTATTAGATTTGCGTCGCTGTCATTTGATAATAATAACAATACACGTCTTTATTCGACTTGCATTGATAGTTTCTTATTTGTTCGATTGAAAGGAGTACTTTGATAACGATTGATTATTGATGAAGACTGGAGTATCCTTTGTTTTTTTGTATGAGTTATTTAAAACATCTTGTATTAGGATAAAAACAGAGTTAGTAAAATTTTATCTCTGCTTCAGCTTACCGAGAATAGTCATTTATGTATATTTATAGGTAAAATGTTATGTAAAAGAAAGTCCAGTAATGTTTATATATTGTTCTTAGATATTTTTACAATTTTTTTTGTATCCTTCATATTTTTATTAGTCTTGTGTTTCTGTTACGACCAAGGTCCTCACTGATAAGTTGCTGTCTTGAGATCAGAATACAGAAGGGAATTATATACAGCCGCTCGTACATAGTTCCTTCTCATTGTGAGCATCTTGGAACGTTTCGGAAACGTCATCAGATCTGCCTTATCTGATTATACTGTGCTGCTTTTTATAGTTCCCTCTGTTAACCTTCGAACGGTTTGACGTATGCAAATGGGACAAAAACCATTTTTGATATAAAATACACAGTGATTGTTCGATAGATAACGCGGGGGAATCATGAACTTTAAAAAATCATTTCGCATGGTGATCAAGTGTCACATCGTTAAACAGATAATTTAATTCTTTTTTCGACCATATACATTTCTTAGAATTTCGTCAATAATTTTGTTCACATCTGAAATATCAAGTAAGTGCGTTCTGGGACCTCTCCTTATCAATACCTCGAAAAACAGGGCGATTAGGACTATCACAATGTTCGGATTCATTCAGACAGGAAAAAACTTTGGATGGTGACGAGAAGCCGACATGTGCGAAGTGCACGAAGAGAAGGAAGTGCATAAAATCTTTATCAATTCAAAAATTCCCGAAAATTTTAGTATTCAATTTAAAACGTTTTTCTCTAACAGACATATTTCGAGGAAAACTGAATGCCAATATTGACTTTCCTTTAGAGGGATTGGGCATGAGTAATTATGCAGCAGACAACGTAGCTCCTTGTCGTTATAGTCTGTACGCTTTGTTTAATCATAGTGGGACTACCTGTAGCGGGCACTACACAGCCTACTGTAAACATCCGTATGCGAGCACGTGGCATGTATATAATGATTCAAATGTGTCCCCAATTTCATCTAAATCCCTCGTAAGCAGTGATGCCTATGTTCTTTTCTATGAGCCGGAAGGAACTTGATCACAACTTTGTGTTCATATTTACTTAGTTTTATTTTTATTTTATGTTTCATATTTTTAGTAATCTGTTGATTGAACTGTATTTATATCTTTCAATATATAATACAACTTCCTATAGAAAAATGGTACATACAATTTTCATCATTCTGAGAAATGAGATCGAATGAAATCCTGGGAAAATTTCAACAACTTCGAAAACAAAAATCTGCGTATTGATGATTGAAATAAAACGAGATCTTATATTCAACATTCTGAATGAAGAGCTGAGTCAGAGTATGAACAATAATGCACAAACGAAACCGGATATATTGACCACTTATAAGAAGTGCAATTCAACGAAGTGCAAATGAAACAATAATTCATAAAACTATTTACAGAATATCATGGTGCAATTGTCCCAGAACAAACACTAGCCAAATTAATTGACATGTTACCAGTATATATGAGCAACAACTCAGTTCTCAAATAATTATGTATTATTTCTTATCAGAATATCACCAAAGAAAACGCCACACTTAAACTTTGGTAACACCTGAACAAAAAAAAAACTAGTGACCAGATAAAAATCTCTTGAATCAGAAAAACGCCCAAATTGTGTCAACAAACATGGTCAAATAATATCCAACTAGCCTGTAGACTCCCGCCTCACTACCGTTAACATCGGATACCATCCCTACACCCATTTCCACTTCAATACAAGCAGACACGCCACTCTCCTTCCTGAAGAAGTTTGTTAATAAACATTCACAGTTCCAAAAGTTTTATTTTTAAATTGGTTCTTCCAGTTGATTTCAGTTGTTTAACTGAGGTAACGTAAACATAACCAGATTATGTTCGTGTCAAGGGGCAATTACCGCTCGAAACCTCAGTATGAACAGGCGTCAATACTGATTACGCGCAGAGAATCACACAAATCAAACTTAAGTTGGCGAATATTCTTCTTTCGCAATACTTTCAATAAGCAATCATCATCCATTTAAGAATAATTATCCTTAATACGTTGATCACGCACCAATTTTCTTCATTAATACTGAACTTTCGCTCATTTTTGTTTCCTCAACATGCAACGAAACGAATGTGGATATTTTCCGCGAAACCTTTTCAATGAACCTCGACATGAAATTTAAGTGCCTCAGAAATTATAGAGAAATCTATTGAAGTTCCCAAGATTGGTTTTCTTGGATCTCTATTATTCAACATCAACCAACGTTCGTTCAACAAACTCGGTTTGCACATGAATTTATCTGTTCAATGGATGGATGAATGGAATCGTTTATGATATCATGGCATATCTCTGATATGGTTCAGTTAAAAAATATGCTAAAGGAAAGTAATGGAATATTGAAAGTAGCCTCTGACACTTTCAGATCTCAACGCAAACTTGACATTTTCCGAGAAATATCATTTTGTGACAATATTTTTGTTCTATAGTGATAATATTGAGAAAACACTTAATGTCCGCCGCATTTGTTGAAAACCAGCTTATTCTTTCATGATGGAAAAAAGTTACTTTACTGAAAGTAACCATAATGGTGTCGTGGTTTGAAGGGCAGCATATATAACCAGGTTTTTGTATATTTTTCCATTTAACATACAGGATCCTCCACCAACTGACAATCCGTGAAAAGAAGTTCTTTTTGGACGTTTCAAAGCTTAGAACGAACCCTACATGGTTTCTGAACATTGATATAATACACTGATTTGAAAAATATATTCATTGTGGATTTTAGACCAAAAGTTCAATTCTCTCGAACGAAACACAGAAACGGTGGCACTTCCATCTTTGTGAAAAATACTTTTCTAACCTTATATAAACCCTATGCTATATCTTATAAAAACTACTATTATTGTGTAGTAAATATTTGAAGGACTCCTTCTGATAATGCCTATGACGTATTTAAATTTCTCCTTCCCGATGTGAACTAAGGAGCTGACTCTGTACCATCTGATAGCAACATATTATTCTTGTGGATCAACATAGATACTCACTTGAAATTCACAAATCACATTAACATACTGACAAAAAACTTATCATAAGGCTGTTTTGCCCTCAGGTCTACAGCCAATGAGTTGGGTTATGCTCCAGCAAAAAATGTTTATTTCGCTCTCATTGAGTCAAACCTAGATACGCTGTTCAGTTCTAGGGCTCCTGCAGTAATGAACTCTTTGAGAGTGTATTTTTCCTGCAAAAGAGGGCAGTACGATACTCGTACCAAGTACATAGGATGATTTTCAAAGCACTGTACATTCCGCCGATATGCTGATGACACTCAAATTTATATTCCCTCTATGTTGAAGACAGTACTCTGGCAGCATCGATAATTAATGCTGATTTACAATCCATTCTGGAAATATCTAATGCTCATGGTTTGACTCTTAATGGTACCAAAACCGAAATGCTCTTATTTGGAAATCAAAGGAAGAGGCTATCGAATGATTCATTTTCTATTAAGTTGGATGGTCAGACTATTTCCAGTACGGATTGTTGTAAGAATTTGGGCCTTTGGTGTGACTCCAAACTGCGATTTCCTAGTCATACGAGTCACTTGGTTAAATATTCGTTCATTGAATGTAAACTAGTATATCTCTATAAAAATATTCTGAGTAAAGTGGTTGAATTGAAATTGTGCGAATCACTCATCATGTCTGGCATATCATACTGTAACAATATTTATTGGCCTGTCCTTTTTGAGTAAGGACAAGGTACACTGAAAAAAATTTTTGGTTAGGGTGCTTCACAACAGAACTATAAGGACCTCTCTACAGGGGGAAAGTGTCAGCTTCAAGCCAGCCAGGGGCTGTCCCCAGGGAGGGGGTCCTCTCCCCACTGTTATGGTCACTGCTGGTGGATGATCTGCTGGCCATTCTCTCGCTTTGGGAGGTTGATCTGCACGCATATGCTGACGATCTGGTCCTAGTAATAAACGATAAATCCGAAGAGACGATCTCCTACGTCCTTTGGGATATATTGGATACCATATATAAATGGTGTGAGAGGGAGGAAATGTCCATTAACCCCCACAAAATGGTCATAGTACCATTCACCAGGAAAAGGAAGCTGGAACATTTAATACCTCCTTCCATCAATGGTGTAACAATTCCTTTTGCGAGTGAAGCAAAATATCTGGGAATAACCCTGGAAAAAAACTTAATTGGAACTCGCACTTGGAATAGACTATCCGGAAGGCTAGCCTTCCATTATGGACATGCCGCAGAATATGTGGCAAAACATGGGGCATGTCACCAAAACACGAATATTGGTTGTACGTGACCGTCATACGTCCAATGGTAACGTATGGCTCTATAGTCTGGTGGAGCAGGGGACATAAAAAAATGGCCATTGCTAAACTTAACGGACTACAGAGACAAGCGTGCCTGGTGATTACTGGAAGCATTCGCTCCACGCCAACGGCAGCAATGGAAGTCCTCCTTGGATTACTTCCTCTCCACATAATTCTGGAGAGAGAGGCAAGATGGGCAACATACAGACTCTATCAAGCGGCCATTAGTCTACCGCAGGAACGTGTCATGAGAGGCGGTGGCATGCTGGAGGGCATAATAGCTCACAACATTCTAGGAATGCCCTCAGACATCATGCCTAAAACTACCAACCCTTCACACGTCCTACACTGTGGTCTTTCCCGAAAGAGAAGACTGGGTCCGGAATGAAACCAACCTATGTAGGGCAAATGAACGTTGGTTCACCGATGGTTCCAAAACTCAGGAAGGCGTCGGAGCCGAAATATATGGGATGAACCCAGTAGTGAAACGCTCGTTCAGTATGGGTAAACTAGCGATTTCCTAGTCATACGAGTCACTTGGTTAAATATTCGTTAATTGAATATAAACTAGTATATCTCTATAAAAATATTCTGAGTAAAGTGGTTGAATTGAAATTGTGCGAATCACTCATCATGTCTGGCATATCAAACTGTAACAATATTTATTGGCCTGTCCTTTTTGAGTAAGGACAAGGTACACTGAAAAAATTTTTTGGTTTGGGTGCTTCACAACAGAACTATAACGACCTCTCTACAGGGGGAAAGTGTCAGCTTCAAGCCAACCAGGGGATGTCCCCAGGGAGGGGGTCCTCTCCCCACTGTTATGGTCACTGCTGGTGGATGATCTGCTGGCCATTCTCTCGCTTTGGGAGGTTGATCTGCAAGCATATGCTGACGATCTGGTCCTAGTAATAAACGATAAATCCGAAGAGACGATCTCCTACGTCCTTTGGGATATATTGGATACCATATATAAATGGTGTGAGAGGGAGGAAATGTCCATTAACCCCCACAAAATGGTCATAGTACCATTCACCAGGAAAAGGAAGCTGGAACATTTAATACCTCCTTCCATCAATGGTGTAACAATTCCTTTTGCGAGTGAAGCAAAATATCTTGGAATAACCCTGGAAAAAAACTTAATTGGAACTCGCACTTGGAATAGACTATCATTATGGACATGCCGCAGAATATGTGGCAAAACATGGGGCATGTCACCAAAACACGAATATTGGTTGTACGTGACCGTCATACGTCCAATGGTAACGTATGGCTCTATAGTCTGGTGGAGCAGGGGACATAAAAAAAGTCCATTGCTGAACTTAACGGACTACAGAGACAAGCGTGCCTGGTGATTACTGGAAGCATTCGCTCCACGCCAACGGCAGCAATGTAAGTCCTCCTTGGATTACTTCCTCTCCACATAATTCTGGAGGGAGAGGCAAGATGGGCAACATACAGACTCTATCAAGCGGCCATTAGCCTACCGCAGGAACGTGTCATGAGAGGCAGTGGCATGCTGGAGGGCATAATAGCTCACAACATTCTAGGAATGCCCTCAGACATCATGTCTAAAACTACCAACCTTCACACGTCCTACACTGTGGTCTGTCCCGAAAGAGAAGACTGGGTCCGGAATGAAACCAACCTATGTAGGGCAAATGAACGTTGGTTCACCGATGGTTCCAAAACTCAGGAAGGCGTCGGAGCCGAAATATATGGGATGAACCCAGTAGTGAAACGCTATTTCAGGCAGAGGTATATGCCATTGAAATGTGTGCCAGGGAGCTGGAAAATCGACACCACACACGAAAAACAATAAAAATATTTTCAGATAGTCAAGCAGCACTTAAAGAGCTTGAATCCAACTGCTTTAAATCTAGGGCAGTATGGAACTGCAGAGACACCTTAAACCGACTGGCGCAACGCAACAACGTTACCCTAGTCTTGATACCAGGTCACACAGGCCTAGAAGGAAACGAAATAGCGGACGCCCTAGCAAAAGGAGGGGCCGAAACAACGTTCACTGGACCAGAACCGGTGATTGGTTTAGCATATAGCACTGCCAAGAATGTCATAACAGCTTGGGCAGACAATAAAAGACTCGAGTACTGGCGTAGTCTACCGGGCCTAGCCCATTCCAAAGCATTTATTGCTTGTACAAGGAAAAACAGGACTCTGACAAACTGCTAGAACTCAGCAGAGCGCATCTTATAGTAGGTTTGCTTACTGGCCACTGCAAACTCAAACATCACATGCATAAAATCGGACTTGCACAAGATGCAGAGTGCCGGCTATGCATGTGTACATGCCCTGCAGCGGCCAGAACCAGATTCTCAATATTTGGTGATACGACAGTGAGGCCAGAAAACCTGGTAAATTGTTCTTCCAATGCAATCCTCAATTTCGTCAAGAGATTGGATATACTGGGAGAAATATAACCATAGGGTGAGCCACAATAGGCCATTGGCTGCAGTGGAGGGCCTGATACGGGCCCACTCACGTTCAAACCTAACATAAACCTAACCTAGGGTAACAAAAAAAATGTTACGGTAACCATATACTTCTTTCAGTATAGGCACAACCAGATATATAATCACACTAGCCATCTCAAATCTAAATTCAAAATGTGTTTATTCAATTAAATTCATGTATACATAAAATGTTAAAAGATCGTAAACAAGGTATAAATAAAATAACACATTAAAACTATTTTATCCGCCTTGTGAAGAGGAAGGGAAGGAAGCTCGATCATGTGGGTGAAGCAGGGTTCTGTCCTGCCCTTCCGACGAGTCGGCGGGCGCAGCTTTAACGAGACTGTTTTCCCTACGAGGGATACTAGGGCACGCCCTGGCGATGTTCTGCAGTTAGCCCTTAGCTTATTCACATCTTAGTCAAGATGTTTGTTGACATGTCAGGTAGCGAACAACACTAACCATGGGTCCACGGGGGCACCGTTGAAGGTGAAGTAGAAATGTGTTACATATACGATTGAATGATGAGAGATTGTGAATTATAATATGGAAAAACAATAATGATTGTGGATGAAATATTCGCATTGTCTTCACTTGATGAAAATCCATTGCATATAACATGGAGGTGAAACACGAATAAATTTAAACGGAATTCATTATACTAGCAACATGTTTCTCTACACTGTAGCTTTATCAAGCTTTTGGCATCATTACTAAACGAGGATTGCCTGTTTCATTTATTATTCTATCCTCGCTGTCAATAATAGTTATCGTATCTTTTACTGAATTTCTCAGTTTTGGTTAGTGATAACAAGAAAATTATTTCTAAAATAAATTTTAGTATTCGGTTGGATTTTTGTTTTGTCGAAACTATTGTCAATCGAAGTATATTATCAAATTAACAATATTTCTTTAACAATTTGCATATTGTTCTTTCAATATGAAGTATTGTTCTTTCAACTGAAATAAGTATTGTCACACTAACAATCTTTCAATAACAATTTCCATATTGTTCCTGTAGCAATGCAACAATCAGTAGTTTGGTATATTTCGTAAAAAATTATTGCTACCCTAACAAGAAAATTGTTAACAGGTCGTTTTGTTATCACTTACAATATTATTTCTTTCAGTGTATGTCTCCAAAGAATCCAAAACGCTTGTAAAAGATACAGTTATGGTCTGAGGAAATATGACCATCTTCCGGTTTCTTTTCAGGATTTTGGTTGGCTCTCTAAATGAAAGGTACTTACTATAAATGGCGCGGTTTGTTTATACATGGAGGGAATAAAAACAGCCTCGTATCTGTCATGCAAACTTGTGGAGCGCTATGTCTCTCATGACCGTTTGTAACAGTCCATTTTCAAAGAACCCCGTATAACAAAATGAATAGGTAAACTTCCTCTGATGGGTATGCAAATTGAAATACTTTCAACCGATTGCCGTCCATAAATGAATAGTACGATTTATTTTACCCATCTCATATAAAGACTATTTCTGGCAAAATGATTTTTGCAAAAACATCGAAAAGAATGCAGAAAAAACTGATCGCAAGCATTTTAATTTGGAATATTTTAAATTCAAGTCTGGGTGCCACTGTCGCCGTAAAATATCTGTTCTGTCGTGAAATATGTGAAATGAGTAATTTTTCACTTGACTGTCAGTCACTGATAAGATTGTAAGGTGACAAGGTACCTGAAGCAAATTTCAATAGTGCCCGAGAGCATTTAACAATTTGGCATATTTTTGTGTAGTGGCCTCATGTGATTTCTAAGGTGATAATTTAATCTTTCATGAGTTCTTTTCAAACTCACTTCAATCCTGAATTTCTATCAATAACAGGCCATTTCATGCCGGTTCAAACGTATCCAGAAAAGCCCACACCTCACTTTCTGAAAGACGACCTCATTTTACATGTGAAGCAATCATCAATCATTGACATGGTTATGCAACTGTTGGAGGCAGGTCCTCAGATATTTTGATCAAAGAGCAATTCGAGTTTAGACGCACAATTCGAGTTCAGATGCAAGGGTATAACTAATACTATGACAATTCTGGAGTGAGTACCCCTTTTCAATAATTTTCCACCGGGACAAGATATCGTCTGAATAAAGAAAATTTGGTGTTTGATTTACTTATTTATTCATTGAGTGACTTACCCATATTAATTGAATAAAAATTTCACATATAGTTATTTTATAAGGTCCATGTGAAGGATCTGCAGCTGTGGATCTTACAAGGTATTTATTTGGTAATTTTTTTCACACCATTCATTCAAATTGATGATATTAATATGATCTAGAACTTTCCTTTCATAAGATATATTTCTTAACCCACTTATCATTCCTTGTACTGAAAGAGATTTGTATTTTGAAGGCACGTTACCGTCATATTATTTTTCAAAATTTTTTATACTCAAAAACAAAAAAAAATTGTCGAGGTAATTTGCATTCATCATCAGGCTGTTACTATCAAGGTGATACTGTCATTTACATGTAAATTTATTAATTGATTTATTTAAAACGGCTTGCATATCCATCACTACCGTGGTAATCATTTTCGTGATATTATACAATTTTACAAATCATATTTTTACCTGAATTATATAGAACTTTACATATTTCATAACTTTTTTCTTTTGTTTGAGATTCCCCTCCTCGTTGGATTCCCAACTGGCGCCCGCCAAGGAGACTAAAATTTAACAAGGAGTGTTTAATTCCCATAAGACAATGGGGACACTAGTAGAAAGAGATGATAGAGCATTTGTGATGAAATATGACTTGTCATGGCCGCCGTTCTTTATAGACAGTGACGGACTAGCTCTTGGTATATGGGAGTTACTGCTGACAGTTTTGTTGCTTGTTTCGAGTTCGACTCTGTACTCATATCCCAGTACGTCACTATGACGCGTTGATGCTACAAGATTCTGATTGGCTAGAGCTTATTAAACCCTCTTTGTTAAATTTTAGTCTCCTTGGGCGCCCGCGGCTTACCACTGATATAATTATACATCTTGAGACAATATTGAGACAAAAATTTCCATCTTTTGATTTTCATAATAATAATTTTTTTTGAGATAATAACATAAATAAATTACGACTCACGATCTTACTCCCGTCTGAGCATATTGCCATGGCCTGGGTTACAAAACATCTAAGTTAACATCACAAAACTTTTTGCAATAAAAAAGGGCCACACGTTATACAAGGTTTGCGAATATGTTCAGTGTTCTCAGGCATTCTACCAGTCAGTTTCAACGATCTTTCAGCTATAATGCGATAATTTTTTTTTTACTTCCTTACCAATATCAATCGAGCTACTGCCTAGTGTGGCATTCTACCAGTCAGTTTCAACGATCTTTCAGCTATAAGCGGTCAAAAATTTTACTTCCTCGCCAATATCAATCAAGTTACTGCCTAGTGTGGGGTCCTTTGGCAAAAATTTGAAATTTTATTTACTAGCAAAAAGAAGCTAACTATCACTATGCATTAGAATTATGATGTCTCTTGTCGTTTATTTTCTTTTTTCTATCGTACAGAATTGTTAACTATTACTTAAATATATGGAAGAGCGTGTAATGCGAATATCGCTCAGCGTTATCTTTATGTTACTCATTAATTGTTCTTTCTCATTGAAGACATATTATTATTATTATAAGTTAAGTTCTTGCAAACCCCTTTTCCTTAAACGCGGTTTAATAACATTTACCTCAATTTACGTATTATAAGCTACATCATTTACAAGAATAAATCTTTATACGAAAATAACATTCTCACTACAAGAAATGCAATATCATTGATCATTCCTAAATCCACACTGATGAAAGACTCAATAATCTACCAAGGTGTCAAAATGTATAATAAACTACGTAGATATTAAGAACTGTGATTCTCTCAAAGCATTCAGAAAAAAATTACATAAAAGACTGGCATCTAAAGACTACTTATTATAATTTTACAAAATGTTTTAATGGCGAAGCGATGTGATACTGATGTACTTTTATTCGATAATACAAGTATGTCTTTATCAGTATATGATTATTTATACAGTAGAAACCGAGTGCGAACATAGGCCGAACGTAGGTGAACTGACTCTTGCCCGCTCTTGTCTAGCTTTGACGGCATGAAGTCTGTATGGTGGGAATCAAAGTACAACATGGAATGGATCAGTTCAGGGTGGTCCACTTATTTAAATTATCGAAAATCATTAGAAACATTTTTTATCATAAACCGAGTGGTATTCGCAGTGACTTTGTTTTAGGTACGCGTTGGTTGGAGTGCGATGAGCAAATCGATATTATAATGCGCATACGCTGCTTATTGTTGTGAGTTGTGTCTATAAATGAATACTTTATTTAAGAAACCACCTAAGGGACAAAATATCAAAACATGTGTTTTTGGTGGTACCGTATAATTTAAAGGTAAATTAATCTTTTTAGTGCAGAAATAACATATGTTCCATATCAGCAATGCTATTTGGCAGCCTTGAAAATATTTCGTTCATTTCAGAAAGATCTCAAGTGCCGTCGCTTAGGTTCTTTCCACGGTAAATTTCACTCGTGACGGTTGGCGGCCTTGATGACATCACGTAATTTGTGACTCGTTGTTTTGTTTGATTTAAAGGTTGCATAACACTGAGTGTTTAGTTTTCATGAGTTTTTGTTGAAAATTAGGTGTTATTTTATTGCTTATTATTACATTATACCGGTAAACCTTGTACAATATTGAAACTGGTGATAGACCAGGTCATGACTGTTCAGAATATCGGAATTTCACCTCATTAAAAATATCACCGTTTTCGAGATAATGGGCATTTTAAGAATTTCTGGAAAATCCCTACCTAACCTTGGATTTTTGAGTGCCATGTATACAAATTGAGACGAATTCAAATATCTTTGCTGCTGAAGATTACTGATGAGTGGAGTGATGCTTTTAGACTAACAGAACAGTTTTTCAGAAAGTGAAAAAAATTTCAAAAAATGAGGGTAATATGACAGATTTGAGTTTCATCAATTTTTTTAAAAAAAGTTTGACATTATTGTCTGAAAGAAGCATAACCAAATGGAAGTGTGCATTCATTTCAAAAGAATGCTCATTTCGTCCAGACTCTACCATGTTATAAAACAGACTAAAATTGTTTTTGGAGGAAGTGAATTCCATTGAATTAGGCGTGGTTTTATTCTATGCTTCCATCAACTTTCATACTTACGCCCAAAAATTATTTTATTTCGATTTTCGAAGATAAAATGTGGAAATGATTATTAATAATGAAGAATAGACTGCTTGGTAGTATTAAATAGTATGTCAATAAAATTAACTTTTCTTGTGATTAAGCCTAATTAAATTATCGAAATGAAATGTCGATTAACCGACTTGGCACCGATTAATACGAATTCTTATGATAAATGTCGCAATTGTCCAATATCCAGATTCTAACGAAGAGACCGACAGATATACAGGGTGTAATCAAATGAGTGCAAAATTTTACAGGAGGTGAATCCTTGTCGAAAATTAAAAACTTTTCTAACTCCTGTGTTGTGGCCACAGAAGCAATAGTTTTTTTGATGAAAAAATGAAATACAGATCTTTTGTAAATAGAATGGAAAAATCCATTAGGGGGCTGTCACATTTTGTTTGAACAGCTTGTGACTTCTGTCGTAGTTTTTTGAAATTTTTCTGCTTGTTCCATTCAGTGGTATTTATTTCATTGTCATGCCGTACACACGTTATACTCCTCGAGAATATGCGCATATGCACTACATTTATGGTGAATGTGGAGGTAGTGGTACTGCTGCAGCAGCGCTTAATGAAAAACGATATCTGATTGCACAATGCCGCTCAGAGAATCGCTGATTTGGGGGCTATAACCTATAACGCATTTAAAAAGGTTCTTCTTGAAAAGATGTCGTTTCTGCGTACGAGTGGATGGAAAAGAACATTTTGATAATATCATTCAGTGCGATATTGAATAATCGTTATTGTGGTTTATAGTGAATATTGATTAAAAAAAACCTTGAATTAGTATTTACTCCTTTACATCTCATTGAATGCTTCTAAGCAGTTGATTCGTCATCACTCATAATTATTTATTCATTTCATCTTGATAGGATGAAAGTAAAAGACATTACTGACAGAGTGGAGTTGATTTTTGCTCAGAATAACACCACACTCTAATATTATCGAAATTCTACTCCTTTCAACAATAATTATCGTATGTTTAATACCATGGTAGTCTGGACCATATGGGCATTCTTTTGTAATGAATATTCACTTCCACTTTGTTGTTTTTTTTTTCAAAAAATAATGTCAAACTTTTGTTAAAAAAATTGGTGAAACTCAAATCTGGCATTTTACCCTCATTTCTTGAAAAATTATATCGTTTTCTGAAAATCTGTTTCGTACATCTGGAAGCATCACTCTTCAGTAATCTTCAACAGCGAAGATATTTGAATTGGTCTCAATTTGTAGACATGGCACTCAAAAATCGAAGATTTTCCAGAAATTTAGAAAATGCTTATTATCTGCAAAACGGTGAGATTTTTACTAAGGTGATACTCCGATATTCTGAACAGTCATGACCTGGTCTATCACCAGTTTCAATATTGTACAAGGTTTACCGGACACCCATACCTAGTTCTTGAGCCATGTCAGATAGTTCAGATGAATTCACTGTTGGATATGAAGCCTCCTATGACACCATCATCCAATGGCCAACAACTGACAAAGAGTTGCCAGAAGACTTACCAGAAGCTGAATAAGTGAATAAGGCCTTATCTCTGTATGAAGAAATACTGTAGCGTGTAGTTTACTTGTATTTTTCGATTAAGACCTAGTAAAAACACTCTTTTGTATACTTAGGTCTGTTACTTACCTGTGATACCAAAACAGGTGAAAATTATTGGTTTGACTCAATTCCAATAATAATTTTTGAAAAATCACTTTGGATACACTCATTTATTGCAGAAACCACCTGAGTGCAATTTTTTCAAAAATTTAGGACTCAAAAGCTTGAAGGAAAAAAAAATTAAAGAAGATTATCCCAATGGCGTGTTTTTGATCTGGTTAAAAAAAAATTTGAATGAGACTAGACCTATACTTAGCTGCGAAACAGTTTTATTTAGTTTTCCGAAAGTTGAAAAAAGCGCACTTAGGTGGTTTCTGAAATAAACGATTCAATTTGAAATATATTGGCAAGAGAGCATTGCTCAGATGATAAAGAAGTGTCTACCTAGAAAGTTTCAAATATTTTCGAGTGCTTGCGCAAATCATAGGCAAAGATTTTTTTTTCAAAAATAATTATTGTTTTTTACTTGGGCCCCCGGCGGCGAATTTACAACGTAACCTGAGCAAACTAATTTTAATTTTAATTTTAACAATTTTTTTAACAATGTTTGGGATATAACGTTTCGTAACTTGTTTGACTTTTGTCTGAAAGTTTGATTTCACCAACCTCGAAAAAATTGAAAATTCATTTCGAAAAAGAGGCTGGGAAAACCTACTCATTTATTCCAAAAATATGACGAAGCAAAATATTCCAATAGAATATAGTGAAGTGTGATGTTAATTCAACGTAAATTGTTGTTTAATTTGTTTAAAATTGTTTTTTTTTTTCGTCAACCAGCTGTCGTTCCCTTACAAACGGCATCCTTCAGAAGTCGAAACTTGTGCGAGCTAAGGATTAACGAGGTCTTACCTTCTTACGTGTAATTCCTAGCACTTTCTCGGGCCATCAGAAAAAGTTCTGCCGTCGCTAGGGTTTGAACCTTTGACTGTCAGCCAAAAGTGATTGAAACAATGTCGCTTTAACTTTAAATGTTCATATAAATTTCCTTCTTGTGATAGGTAATAACATAAATTATCATAAAATCGACTCTTGACAATTTTCAGCATATTTGGGGTAATACTTCTAAAATAATTTTCAACGTTCCTTAATAAATCTAGTTGTCTTCTTGAAAACCATTCATTCGTGATTTCACGTGCCCCCAAAGGAAAAAATAATTTGGTGCCAAGTCAAGCGATCGAGCTGGCCATAAGAGTGTTTCCCTTTCTGTGATCAGCCGATTTGGAAAAGTGGTGTATTGAAATATTCTTGGACTACTTGTGAACTATGAGCTGAACATTCATCTCGTTGAAACCAAATCTAACGGAAATTCTTCCCTGCTATTCTTCTCATTTCCGGAACAATTTGCAGTTGCAGAAGATCGAGATAGTTGGGTCCATTCAATGTACCATCTATTAAAAATGGGCCAATCATGTTTCCAATGAGCACACCACCTCAAATATGTAATTTCTAGGAATACTGGGTTCATTCATAAAACCGATTAAAATTTTCTCGAAACCAATATCGCACACGAGAGTTATTATGACGTCCTTGTAAAGGAAATATTGACTCATCCGTGGAAACAATGTTTCCAATGAAATACTCATCAGCATGTGCCATTTCCATCACCGTTTCACAAAACTGCAACCGCTTGAAATAATCATTAGGATAATGAGTATGTGTTTTCTTGACTTTACATGATCGGTGACTTTTTAGAATTCGTCTCACAGCAGTTGCAGTCAAGCCTAATACATTCGCAACAGCTGCATCGGATTTTTCAGGATTCTCTTTGATTGTCATCATGATTGTCATCATGATTTCCTTCATTTCCCTTTCATCACCGTCCACTGGAACTTGACATTTTCTATGATAAAGGCAACCAAATTTCTGAAAGTTATTTATGACACGATGAATTGTCGAAATGGTTCGAGTTGGTCTATCATTAAATTAATTCATGAATCTTTTTCTTATTGCACGTATTGAGTTTCCTCCATAATACCATTCAACAATCTTAACTTTTTCTAACACGTTATACAGATCCATTTCGAAAGTAATCAAAATCTCTTCCAAAAACGATAATGTAATTCGAAGGAAAAAATTTGAATATGACAAAATCTGATGACATTTTGACGTGTGCGTTTGTTCAAATGGGCATGAATTAATTCGTCCACGTTGGACCTATGTTCGCACTTGCCTGGTTTCTACTGTATATGTATCATTTTACTGGAACTATATTATGCCATATTTATTTGGTTGTGATCATTCATTTATTTGTTGTTAGGTTAGGTTACCAGTGTTTGTCAATACGGTTTTATATCTTGGATGATAAACACATATACTTTCTCTCCCTATCTCTCTACTAGCTTTACATCTATAGATTATAGATAATCACTGACGCACTAAATATGCTTAAATCTCCAAATTTTCACCAGGGGCTCTCATTGCATTATTGGCAAACAGTTGATTGTAAGTCACCTCTAGAAACCAAACATATATAGATATTATTGTGAAAATACACACTGATTTCAATGATAACGCCATGAATTAATTTATATTAATTTTTCCGAAATAATTTTTGATGTGGGCAGTCATGATGACGTCAATTATTTATCTGAATATTTTTTGGACGAATTCCTCTCGTATTCCAATATTGCATTCGAAAAGAAAACGAAAAAGGTCGATACCAAAGCAAATATAAATCAAGGAATTGAAAAAATTGAATACACAAAATATCTTGGAATATATATAAACAAAAATCTGAAATGGAATACTCACATATCAATACTAACCAAAAAATTGAGACAGACTCTATGTAAATTTCGATTACTCAAAAACATAGTTAGTCGAAAACTTTTGATTATGTTTTATTATTCTTTGTTTGAATCCATTATGTCATACGGAGTGATTGCATGGGGAGGGACTTACACAAATACTCTGAAATCGGTAACTAGTCTTCAAAAATATGTTCTAAAAATTATGTTCAATAAACCATTTGATTTCCCGTCGAAATTGTTGTTTCACCAGTACAAAATTCTAACTATAAGAGTTTTATAAAAAATCCTGTACTTTCCTCAAAAATCATAGTTCAATATTAACAACATCAACCCATTACCATAATACTAGATCAAAATCTAACAAAAATCTCCAGTCACAAACATTTTCACACACTATATTACAACAACATGCCATAAATATAGGATGCAGAGTATTGAATTTGGTTCCAGTGAACATAAAGAAACTGTGTAAAAAAACTTTCGCCAAACGTATAAAAGATTGGATTCTTGAGAATATTGAAAATCTAGAAAAACATGTAGCTTTTAAATGAATTGTGATATTTTACTCATTTGTTAATATTTGTTATTTTATCTTTTTTGGAAAGATATTTTGTTATTGTTATTTTTTACATTTTTTATATTTATTTATAAATATTATATAATAATATATATATATGATTACACACAGGTATCATAACCTATGTAATCATATATTGATTTTCTTGACCATTAATTTTAAATTTTCATATATTAATGTATTTAAGTTCAATAAATAAATAAATAAATAAATAATAATTCCGAGGATTAAATGAGAAAATGAAAGAGTTCCGAAAATAAGATTGGATGCGTGAAAAAGTCTCATATGAAAATTTGAATAATAATTACAAACTCCCGAAAATAGAAGTGAATAAACGAGTAGAATCCGAAAAGAAATATTATTACAAATATCTTATTGACAGATCCAATAATAAAAACAAAACGGCATGGTCTATATAGTGTGAACAACGCAAAGGGTTAACAAAAAACAACAAAAATGCAAAGATTTGTTATAAAAACAACGTAATAAATGATACTACTGGGAAAGCTGTCGCTTTCGGTGAATACTAAATAGTCCGATAAATAGAAGAAACTGTTCGATCATTTAGGCAATAACGATATATGTTGTTCGCACCTGCTGATAAAGAAACGCGTTGAAAGTAATCAATTTTCTCGAAATGAAACATCTGCAGTTCTTGATGAAATACCGGCTTCGGTTGTAAAACACTGTGAAGATGTCATTTACCCAGTCCTAGTTCTTATCATAAATTTATCAATCAGATAAGGTTAACTTCTGAAAATAGAATAGAAAGTCTGAAAATAGCTTCAGTCATGTTATTTTACAAAAAAGATAATCTTGGTATTGCCGAAAACTACGGATCAATTCCATTATTGAGTATTTTCAAAATATAAAGTGGTTTCTCTGAGGGTTGAAAAATATTAGTTTAATAACAAGAAATCAACATGGCCTCAGGAACGAATTATA
This sequence comes from Chrysolina oricalcia, assembly GCA_944452925.2. Taxonomy (NCBI): domain Eukaryota; kingdom Metazoa; phylum Arthropoda; class Insecta; order Coleoptera; family Chrysomelidae; genus Chrysolina; species Chrysolina oricalcia. The sequence goes on along the minus strand of OX101809.2, from coordinate 43,889,735 downwards.
TATGATGGAATGGACCGCGGTCAATATGTAGTATCAATATCATTAAACCTAAAGAAAGTATTTGACAATTTTGAAAAACTGTTTCTGGTTATTCGTGGTTGCGTTAATTATTGGAAAGTTGCTTGAATTATTATTAAGATGAAATGGTTTTCTTGTTGACTGAAGCTGAACAGATTAAAATATTGACCTATCGTGGTAACGGCGATAAAATGAGAAGCTATCAAAAAGTTTGTGAAACTACAAAAAAATACCACCAACCTGGGAATGTAAAGACTATTCCGCAAACTGGTCGACCTGAAACGGCCACTAGAGATGATAACAAGTTGAATATCTTATTATCTTCAGAAGAGAATCCTGAAATGTACATAACAGAACGAAAACAAAATTTACTGGAAGATGTAGGTCCTTTCACAGAATTCTATAGCTAAAAAAAATTGAGCCTTATAAATTAATGTATACTCAAGAACTTTTAGAAGATGATCCTGACAGCCGTATCGAGTTTTTTGAAGTCATGATGAATAAAATTAACGATTATCCAGATTTGAAGAACAAAATATTGGTTAGTCATGAATCGACTTTTTGTTCAAATGGGCAGGTAAATAGGCATAATTCTGAGGAAGAATGATATACGCAGCATTCACATCACAATTATTGTGCCTTTTTTTTCTGAAAAAAAACATGGTGTCTAAATTGCAAGAGTTGAACATCAATAATGGTTTCCACAAGATGGGGCACCTTTCCATTTTGCTCGAGAAGTTCGACAATATTTGGAAGAGGTATTCGCAGAAAAGTGGATTGGACGCAGAGGACTGATAGAATGGCCAGCACGCTCCTCCGAAATGGCCCTTATGACTTTTGTTAATGGAGACATCTGAAAGATAGGGTGTACAAAAATAGACCACTGAGTTAAGATTATCTGAGGAAAACAATTCTATACGAATCGACTCTTATTACTTCAGAAGTGTCGAATAATACTATAGGTGAATTTTATGACAGGCTTGGTTATTGTTTGGTAAATAATGGCCAACATTCTGAACACTTAATACGTTAAGTTTTTTTTTTCGTTTTGTTCACCAAGACATGTTAATGAATTATTCACACATAATTTAGTTTATTAATTACCACTACAATACGGAATTTTTGTACTACCTACGTAGTTTTGTATTGTTTCCTGGATGCTAGTGTTTTTTTATAGGGTTGGATCAGTTTCAGTTGAAAAAAATGTAACTTCATGGTATCAAATAAACAGCGCAAAATATAAAATGGGTGTTTGAATAAATACTTAGGAATATTTAGTGGTACAACATGTGAATTTGACAACGTTGTAAATGGTGTTTTTAGGTCAGACTTGCCAAGAAATTTCTAATTAATCAATTTTTATTGACATATCGCCACGATTTCTCTAGATATTGAAATTTTTGTGATATTTTTTACCGAAATGTTGAAATGCTATATTATCAAAAGTTAGGAGATTAGAATTTGATACTATAGGGTCATAGTAATTTGAACAACAAGAAAAATCTAATGCGCAGAAAATAAACATAGAGTTATACTCAAAAAAATAAAGTTGGGGGCTCCATAGGAAAAACTGTAAATATGGCAACGTTGAAAATATTATTTTTAGATCCAGCAATATTGATCACCCCTGTATTCCAAATTTCATAAATTTATGTCAAGCCGTTTCTGAAATATTCGGCCGTTCCGGTTCTTTTGGGAGACCCTGTATATGCACATTCTGCAATTGCTTACAATATCATTGTCTGGAGGCAAGGACGTGAAATTCAAAGAGTGTTTGTATTGCAAAAAAGGATATTACGATTTATATTTGATTTACCTTCTCAAAGTTCGTGTCGCAATATGCTTAAAGACAAGAAAATGCTAACGGTTACTTCTATTTATCATTTAAAATACTGAGCAATACTTATCGGGTCCAACATAAACGCAGGCATGATGCGAGAAACAAAAATAATTCAATGCTCAAAAAAGCAAACTACAATTTCAATAAGAAATCACCTGTTACCGCTGGGGCTTTTTACTCCAATAGGGTGTCACTGAATTAACATACTCTTGTATGACAGATTTCTCTGTTTGTTCATTAATCAGGGGGTCTATTCTGGAGTTTTAACGTATACGAATTCAATGTTGTATCTCTCTCCAACGTGCAGTGTTTGTATCGCTCTATGTCACTTCAAACGTTTGAAAATGTTTTCGCATGAACTCAAGAATGGACACAAGTTTTCTTCTTATTCATTCTTTTCCAGACTATTCTTTGTTATTGTACCAATCGGTGAGTTTTAACAAAATTATTTAGGCATAGGTATGGCAGAACAATTCATTTGGTTAAGTTTGGGTATTTCCACCTTCCAACCCAGATCCAGATGGATGTTCGGCTCCCAGAACTAGACCGACTAATGGCCTTTCTCCGTTATATTAAGCGCCGCCATCGATGATTCTTCACACACTGCTCCACACTGGTCATAATAATAATAATAATAACAATGTATTCACCATAGCAAAGATACAGAGTTGACATCAACGCATACATTATGGTTATGAATAAAGAATATACCACGAAGCAGTTAATACTGCTTGTTTGTGGACGTATTCACCAGAGGTTCATATGTAAACTATGTGTAAAATATGTGATGATATGAAAATATAAATATATAATAAATACAGGATGTGATGATATCACAATCAAGTAGAACAAAGAAAAAAATCTGAATACTGTAGGTACTATACCTACTTATGTACAAATTTAGGGTCTTCTGAAATTGGATATAAAATAAAATATATCTATGTAAATATTTAAAAATGTTTAAATGTTGGAATATTAAAATTTTCAGATGTTTGTTGAAGTGTTTATATTTAAAAATGTAGATGTAGAAATTATTCATAAAATAAAAGTTATAATTTTAAAATGTACACAATACAGATAAAATATGAAGAAAACACGAGTATACGTAAAATATAGACATATAAAGTTGAAAGATTAAAAAAGTATAGAAGTTTTGAAATATGATATTTCTGTTATTTTATGTTTCTATTATTTCATGAATTTTTTGTCTAGGGTTTTCGAGGATGTATTTTTTAATTTGGGTTTTGTATTTTTTCAGTTGCTTCTCGTCTCTCAGATTTTCTGGTAATGCATTATAGACCTGTGGTCTTAGATAACTGTAAGTCCTCTAGCTTATTGATTTGTGAACAAACGGAATATGGTAAAGGTTGTGACCTCTGGTATTTTGTTTGTTGTCTAATCAATTCTTGTTTATTCACGAACTGTGTTGCCAGGCTCAAAAAGTATAGTCCATCAATTTTGTTTCTTGATATAGAAGTTCTGTAGAATAACGTGGCGGTTTTTTATATATTATTTTTATTATTCATTTCTGTATGATTTCAATTTTTTTGAGGTGTACATTCATTCCAGCTTCCCATCCGATGATTACATATTTCAAATGGGGTTCGAACAGTGTATATTATAACGTTTTCAATTGATGTTCTTCGAGTATTCTTCAGACTTGTTTCATCTTATACACTACTCATCTTAGTTTATTCAGGAGAAAGTTAATTTGCTGATCCAATTTCAGGTGACTGTCTATTTTTATTCCTAAATATTTCATAGAGTTGGTACAATTTATTTGTAAATTATCTTGGAAACTAATTTCATTTTAATTTGGAAGTTGCGAACTATAGCTACAGAAAGGCACGTAGACAGTTTTCTGTAAATTAATTGATAATAATTTTTTGTCTAACCATCTTTTGATGAGAGGGAGATCAGATTCTACTTTCTTTTTTAATTTATACCATAATTCTTCTTCGTATAAGATGACCGTGCCATCAGCATAACTTAGTGATGTTCCCTTCAGACTCCACTAAGAATAAGTTATTTATGTATATCGTGAACAGTACTGGCCCCAACACCGTTCCTTGTGGTACCCCAAGTTCTTCTATTTCTTTGCTGCTGTGCGAGTCTTGTATTTTGTATTGTTGAGTTCTGTTCGTTAGGTACGATTTGAAGAGTGATTGTGCTGTACCTCTTAAACCTATGCTTTCGAGAGTTTCTAGTAGTATCTGGTGGTTAACTGTATTGAAAGCCGTTGTCAAGTCCAGGAATACTCCAATTATTATCGACTGCCTTATATATATAAATATTTTTGGTAAGGTGTAGAATAGCATCTTGTGTCGATTTTCCTTCTTGGAATCCAAACTGTGAGTTTGAAATGATTTCATACCTCTTCAGAAAGTTACTTAACCTATTTTTGATAATTTTTTCTAAAATTTTGCTGAAGCTAGAGATCAATGCAATAGGTCGGTAATTTGTTCTTTTTGTATTTTCCTTACTCTTAAATTTTGGTATAACCATTAAATTTTTGAACAGTGTGGGGAATTTTCCTGTTTCCAGTGATTTATTTATAATGTATGATAGTGGTCTTTGTGGTATAATAGATTTTATCAATTCTGGCATTATTCCACCAGGGCCTGGAGATTTGTTTGTTTTTAAGGCTCAGAATCGAGTTAATAATTTCTGTTTCTTTAGCTGGAAACAGAAAAATTGAATTTGGATTTATGATTTTCTTTTCTCACCATATTATCTAAAATTTTATCTTTTGACAATTTTTTGCCAATATTTACGAAAAAATCATCAAAATGTTCTGCAACATTCTCAGGATTTTCAATTAAGTTGCCTACTACATTTATTTGGGATATGGAGCCATTGCTTCTTGTAGGTTTGAGAATTTCATTGATAGTTTTCCATATGTCCTTTGAGTTTCCACATTTTGTAAATCTGGTTTTATTATAATTAATTTTTGCATTTTCTATTTATGTTTTATGTTCATTTTCATAATTGTTGTATTCATTTTTTAGTATTTCATTGTCAGACCAGCTTGCTTCATTGATTTTTTGTTTAAATAATTCTTCATTGATTTGTTTTATTATTTTAGAATGTTTTTTGATTTTTACATTATTATTTGGAAAAACGATTTGCAATACTATTGTTGAGTGATCAGTTATATTACTTTCCATGGTTGCAGAAAGTATTGTGTCGTAGGTATTCATTATTTTTTTAATATACGAAGATATGATCTATGCACGTTCCAGCCGGGGCTCGTGTGACAGTGTTAATTGCCGATAAGTAGCCAAGTTCATTCAGGATAGTTAAGTAGTGGGAAATGTCAGATTGTAAAATATCAATGTTCATGTATCCTATTAACAGACTGTAGTTTACTTCTTCTTTGGTAATTATTAATATATTTTCTAAACCTTCTAGGAATTTGTCTTTGTTTTTTGTTGACGGTGATCTGTATAGTGTGTTTATTACAACAATTTCGGTATCTATTACTGCCTTTATTCGAATCACTCATGAAATGAGATACAAATTCTAAAATCTAATATCTTCCATTCATGTTTCTATGTTACGGAACAACCTGACAATAATTTTCGTTTTCGGGAAACGACGAGTATATTTTGAACAGAGGTAAAAGTCACTAATAGCGAATGTGCCTGAATTTCGAATATATGCTCAAAAATGATTATAAAATGGCACAGCGAACTGTATAGGGAAAAACGTGAAAATCATAACAACATTCTCAGAGGTAACAATCTTGGTCACTATTGATGTCATATAATTTTGAAATCTGACTTTTTTGTCACAAATCTCGATGAAATGACAGTGCCAATACATTCTCCTCAGAATAGCTGGTAATGGATGATAGCTTCTCACAGCCAAATTATTATGCTAAATTTATGTATTTTCAATAGTCCCCATAATAATATAGTATTGTATAGATGACTCCTCAATTGGATTCAAAAGTTGATAAGGCGAAATTTTTTTGATTAACCTCTATTTCCGGATTTGGGAGAAACTTTCATCTCTATTTGACGTTTTCTCTATGTTGTTGCTCTTCAGGTGGTCGTGATGATCTTCTTTCCTGCTCCTATCTCTCTCGCATTTGACTTGATTCCTTGTTCAAAGTTGTATATTGCATTTCCACTTCAGAATTCGGGCCCATGTAATTTGGAGGTACGGCGAATAGAAATGTTAGTCAATGGTCTCAACATGTAGGGCTGTTTCCTTCGAGGATTGCACTTCTTTTATTTTGGTCCTGTAAATTCGAACCAAACAGCTATTCTCATATTTCCTTTTCGGAGATAATTCATTCAAGGTTACAGTTCAACTGACTGTTTCAGTTGTTTCTTCTATACTTACAAATATAGACTATAAAAGATGCCTGAAAATAGTTAAGATGTGTCTGTAATTGAGTTCTGCCAATGTGTTGTGTTCTTGTATATTTTAACATCCATTATTCATGACACTTGATGATTCGTCAGGACCTGTCAGAACGGAAGGGTCTGTCAGTTAGACAAAATAAAGAATGTATGTGTCACCTACGTTTTCATAATTGTAATAATACACAGTATTTACCCTTTTCATATTAATTGGCGACGAGTGGAAGAAAACGATACAAGTATGGATGCAAATCAGTTCAAGGAATTAATGTCCACGTTGCAAAACCAACAACAAGTACTACTAACTCAACTTGTTAGTCAATTTCGTCCTGATGTTTCAACAGTGAGTTTTTCCAGTGTAGCGCCGTTTGAAAACTTTGATCCGAATCGTGAAAAGTTCGTATGTTACCTGGAACGTTTCGAAAATCATTATACTATGAAAGGCATCACAGATATATCTAAAATTGCACAAATCCTGTGTGTTTCTATTGGGTCAACTCATTACAATAGCTTAGCAGCTTTTCTAGGACCCGAAAAGTCAGTGAAAAATCTGTCTTACGACGATCTTGTCAAGGCATTCAAGCAAATGCTTATTCCGAAGCGTAACGTAGTTGTTTCTCAACATTATTTCCTGAACATTTACCAAAAGGACCGTCAGTCTATCGCTGATTTTGTTGCCGCTCTTCAACGAGACATCGTGGAATGTGAGTTTGCCGTGAAATGTGAATGTGACTTATCAGTTTCAATAGCTGGCGTTTTTCTCAGGGCACAATTTATTAGAGGACTTCGTGATGACTGGTTGAGGGAACAGATACTACAATCCATTGATACAAATTTTGAAGAAATTTTGACTAAAGCTCTTGCATTAGAAACTTCAAGAATCGAAAGCAAAGAGTTAACTCAATCTCAACGACCCATTAGTTCCAGTCACCATAACTTTAATTCAAATGATGTTAGTAAAATTTCAAGCTCCTCTAGAAACCGTTCCAGAAATCGACCATGTTCAAGAAACAGAAATCGTTCTTCAAGTAACAGTAGTCATTTCCGTTTTCGGCGTCAACGACCGAATTATCAGGCATTAGGAATTGAAAATATGTGTTTTCGCTGTGGAAGAGACAACCATAAAGTTGATGATTGTCGTGTCGACCGCTCTAACATTAAATGCGATCTATGCCTTAAGGAAGGTCATGTGAGTAAGGTTTGTATAACAACAGTTCTTCGACCTCAGTTCATAATGTTTCTTGTCGCTCAGATATTTCATATGGACTAAATCTAATTCAAACTTTCAATGTTGTCGATTTATTCGAAATGACAAATGACTTTGACAAATACATAATTTCAGTCACATTGAATGGAAAAATTCATCGTTTTGAGGTACATTCCGGTGCAAAATTTTCACTGATTTCTGAAAACGATTTCAATCGACTGAATTTCAAAATTCCTCTTGAACCATCGACTGTTGCTTTTCGATCATACTCAGGCAATATTATCGAACCAAAAAGAAAAGTAATGATCACTGTTGGATATCGTGATAAGCAAATCTTAGGAGAATTACATATTCTTCCTGAAGGACACGATGCTTTACTAGGTCGTCAATGGATAAGAGGATTAGGAATCGAACTTCGACAAATTGATACAGATAAAAATCTTATTTCTCGTGTTCATTTTGTAAGGTCAACCGAAGATATATTCAAAAATTTTCCATCTATTTTCCTGGAAAAGGTTGGATGTGTGCCGCGTTTCCAAGTTTCACTTCAACTTCGGGAAGATGCCAAACCTATTTACACTAGAGAACGTGATGTTCCGTACGCGCTTAGAGAACAAGTGGAGAAAGAATTGGACTTATTAGAAGCCGACGGCATAATTTCTCCAGTTGCTGTTACAGACTGGAGTTCTCCACTTGTGGTCATTCCAAAAGCTGATGGAGGGGTACGTTTGTGAGTCGATTATAAATGTGGCGTTAATGAACGAATTATTCAGGCAAACACCCCCATTCGACGAATTGACGATGTGTTGAACAGTCTTCGCAACTCGCAGTACTTTTGTAAGCTAGACCTTTTCAAGGCATACCTACATCTCAGAGTCGATGAGAATAGCAGTATAATTCAAACTATATCAACACATCGAGGAACTTATCGTATGAATCGTCTGAGTTTTGGGATCAAAACTGCTGCAGCTGAGTTTAATAGGATTCTATCTCAAATTCTGAAGGGACTCAAAAAAACTGAAGCTTATTTCGATGACATTGTTGTTCATGGTACAACGTTCGATGAGTGTGCTCATAATCTTGAAGAATGCCTCAATAGACTTTCAAAGTGCGATATTCATCTCAACAAGCACAAATGTACATTCTTCGTGCAGAAGATTGAATATCTGGGTCATATCGTAGAATATAACAGGATAAGCAAGTCTCCCGCAAAGATGCATGCCGTTCAAAATCTACCACGACCTTCAAATGTTGATGACATCAAACGATTTCTCTGACTTGTCACTCATTATTCTCGGTTTATACCAGATTTTTCAACGATGTCCTATCCGCTTCGCTGTTTAATCAAGAAAAATCAACCCTGGAGATGGTCAGCAAATTGTGAATCTGCTTTCCTGAACATCAAAACTGAACTTTGCAGTGACAAAGTACTGATACCTTTTGACCCAAGTCTGCCTCTGATTCTAACGACGGACGCGAGCCCTTATAGTGCTGCTGCAGTTCTGAGCCATACAATTAACGGTTTCGAAAAACCTATCGCGTATGCTTCCCGTTCGCTTACAGATTCAGAGAAAAATTATAGTCAGTTGGACAGAGAAGCTCTTGCAATTATTTTCGGTGTTACTCATTTCTACATGTACTTGTTTGGTACCCATTTTCTTTTAGTCACTGACAACGAACCATTATCAAGGATACTGCACCCTTACAAGGCTCTACCACAAATGACTTCATCGCGCTTTCTTCGATATGCTTCTTTTCTGTCTGGATTCCATTATTCTGTCAAATTCAATAAGGACAGGATAATCAAAACGTAGATTGTTTGTCTCGAGCTCCAGTGAAGCAACACAATGTTTCATCAGATGAACTCATTGGTGACGAAGTGAATCAGTACTGCGATCAAGTTGTGTTTCAAATTTCAAACAGCGAGATCACTTCAAGTATTATCAGAACAGAAACTGAAAAAGATCCAGGCTTGAAACAGATTCTCGACAGTTTGTTTTCATCTGCAAAAGATACTGAGATCACGTTAGCTGACGGAATAATTTTTCGAAAAGATAGGGTTGTCATTCCAATTTCCCTACGTTCCAAAATCCTTGACCATCTACATGAGACTCATTTGGGTATTACGGAGATGAAACAGCTGGAACGACGTTATGTTTATTGGCCAAATATACATCGCGATATAGAAAATTTGGTTAAAGGTTGTCAGATGTGTGGTTTAACAAAATCAAACCCCCCAAAAGCACCTGTTGATTCGTGGGATCCTCCTGAACAGAATTGGGAACGGATACACATCGATTATGCAGGTCCGCTCGAAAACCGTTATTTTCTGATGTGCGTGGATGCCAGATCCAGATGGACTGAAGTGAAAATATTGAGGGATGCGCCGACAAGTTCCAGTACCATTTTCCTTCTGGAAAATATTTTTTCTATGCATGGTTACCTACAAGTTATCGTATCGGACAACGCTTCAATATTCCAAAGTACAGAATTTCAGGCTTACTGCACGACAAACGGAATTTTCCAAAAATTCATTGCTCCGAATTATCCTGCTACTAATGGTCTTGCAGAAAGAAACATCCAAACTTTAAAGAATCGGTTGAAGGCAATTTCCAGTGATAATAGGTCCATACATGATAAGGTACAGAACATTTTGTTCCGCTACAGGGCTTCTCCACTTGCCTGTGGAAAATCACCCGCAGAATTGAATCTTAACAGGAAATTGAGAATCTGTTTGGACGCAATTTTTCCGTACAGACCTCAAAAGTCAAAGACCATTTCGAATACTCCTAGATCATTCCGTAAGGGGGAGAGAGTTCAAAATAGACTGTTCATCTACAACAAGAATGTCTGGCAATTATCATCCAGTATTCATGACACTTGATGATTCGTCAAAACATGTCAGAACGGAAGGGTCTGTCAGTTAGACAAAATAAAGAATTTATGTGTCACCTACGTTTTCATAATTGTAATAATACACAGTATTTACCCTTTTCATATTACAATGGTTGTTGGGCCTAGTAGGGCTCCCAACACGACATAAAATGGTGTCAAAGACAGTAGATTGATTAAAATTCAAGTTTCAGATCACTTGAGTGAAGTGAATTGTTACTCACATTGAGTCTGAATGTGAAATACCAGCTGAGAGCTTTACAACTCCACATATGTTTTGTGCCTCAGATCGACAACATTGCGAAGTTAATTCAGATCTATGGCACAGCATCCTTGGTTGGTAACAGTGAGGTACAAATGTACTTCAATTTGAAGCCCATTTATGAGCAAGAAAAACATGATCGCAAAGATGTTTGTGTTAACTGGGCATTTGTGCCTGTACTATAAATATGTACGAATGCGCTCTCGGTTCATAGGTACCGAAAGGTACTGGAAGACATCCACCTCTTTATTCAACTCTGAAGATGCTAAGTATTTGCAGTTTATCCTCAAAGGATAAGCTTTTTCTTCATATGGTTTTCCAACACCCTTCGGGTAAAATAGTTTCAACCTTGTCAGAGTTTTATTTTTAATTTTTTTTTGTGAGTTAATTCGTATAGGGTATTCTGATGTTCAACCCAATAAGGGGCCTCTTTGTCAACAGAGGCTGGATGAATATTCGCAACTACGCCTTTTTAAATGGAATGATGAAGAATACATTGTCGAAGTAGCCGTATGGCTACCAGAGGGTGCTAGTACTGAGAAAAATACAATGTATGCAAATTACATTCTGCGGCATTGCCGGCAGTACAAGAAACTAGCAGAGCAGTATCAGAAATATGCCCATCCCTCTGTCGATTACACTCTTCACTCACCCCTTCTGTTCTGTTCAACCCAATAAAGGGGCCCACTTCCTCAACAGAGGCAATGTAAGGGCGATACAATTCTTTGTGAAAAACATAAAAAAAAAATTATTTATTTTCCACTGAAAGTTTCATAACATGTTTACTAGTTTCGATTATAACATCGTCTTCATTACTGTAATAATCAGAACTAGTCAACAAATCATAAAAATTTCAATGGAAAACAAACAAAAGTGTTGTTCCTTTCGTAGTGAACACGAATTTCCATGAAATCAATAAGTCGTCGATCAAGTTAGTACCTAGTATGGTTATGTTTTCCAATAAACCAAATAAATATTCACTAGTACAACAATTGAAGCATATATTTATTCATCAGGTACAAAATAAAAAGATATTCAGGTACAAATGGAAGATAAAATACATGTAATAGAAGTGACCAAAGTAACATTTCAAACTAAGAAATAAACACATTTTCCATTCACTGTAATAATATCAATTACAATCTCAATTATTTCAATAGCAGTGCATTTCACAAGCCACCCGCTGACACTTCTACACAGGTTCTACCTGACCGCTACCCCATTTTGACCTTAACTCTGTAATACTCAGTAGTTGCCTCCAGAAAAATAGGGAAATAACTTAGAAACAACTATTTCTTGAATAGAGTATAGCTGACATAAAGTAACGGTACATATCTCTCTAGAATGTACTGCATACCTCAAGTATACTTTAGGGTTGTTGTATTTAAGATACCAAGGAACCGTTATTCTCTCTCATTGTTTTTGATGTTAGTACAGCTCTTTTCAGAGATTCAACAGACTTTTTCAATAGTATATCCCAGTTATATCTCAATTATTTGAATGGCAGTGCATTCCAAAAGCCCTCCGCTGACACTTCTACACAGGTTCTGCCTGACCGCTACCTCACCTTGATCTCGACATCTGTAATACTTAGTAGTTACCTCTAGAAAAAAGAGAAATAAATTATGAAACCAGTATTGCTTGGATAGAGTATAGCTGACCTAAGGGATTTTCGGAAACCTACTCGGGTTGATAAGGTCCCTAACCTGAGTTACCAACCCGCGTTCGGACACTTTAGTTTTGCATACGCTGATCACTGACTCGAGTTAATTTTTTGGATCAGGTTAGTAATACTGAGTAAGTTCCGAAAAACCGTACAAAATAACGGTACCTATCTCTCTAGAATGTACTGCACACCTCAAGTATACTTTAGGGTTGTTTTTATGATACCAAGGAATCATTATTCTCTTTCATTGTTTTTGATTTTGGTACAGCAGTTCACATAGATGCAATAGACTTTTCATAGTATATCCCAAATAATAAGTTTATATTAGAAAATTGTTCCTGAAACAAAAACAATCTGAAAAAAAAGCATTACAAGTAGGCCATTCAAATGTTACCTTGTTCAATATATCAACTCACCTGATATTTGCTTGCATTTCCACTATTTTCTGCTTCGCAGGAACAATCAAATATTTCAGTCAAGATTCTTCCATCTCGAATAAATGATGTGGTTCTGAGAGTGCACTGGTCTGAAAGAGAATATTATAAACTCCTCAACTTCAGAGTTTATTTTTCCACATCAAATTATATGTCCCGTGTTCAGAACTGCTTTCACCTCGGTGATACATCGGGAATTGTCTGAACTTTTCAAGTGATCTAAGAAATCCATCAAACCAGGCATCATCTAAAATACAACCCCGAATTGCAGAGCATTCAAAAATAATCGGAGATGAAATACCTACCTTCTAATCACCTAACTCAAACGTTTTTAGAGCCTTTCAATAGAAACATCACTCTTTAGTAAAAAAAAAAACAGAAATTTTCTCATATTGTTTGAGAAAAGAACAGCAAACGAAACGAAATGGAAAAGTGAGGTTCTCCGTTCTTCTTTTTCTACGAGACTACGATTGAGTTTGTTTCCTTAGTTTTACCTCCAGAGGGTCTCCCAATTGTTCACAAAACCAATACCAAATAACCATACAAATCTCTTAGGAAATGAGACTATTCTTCCAAAATTGAAAATAACATTAGTTACAGGGCAGAGCACATCAGTCGTACATTTTACTGTATGATTCAATATTAATATGACACAAAAATGCCATCTGAATACATCCATAGGCAAGAAAGCCTCAACATCCTTGGGCTGTCACTGATGGGACTATTCTGGAACAGAACAATTTCAGCGCAAATGCTCTGGAGCCTAATGATGTTCTTAGGTTCTGGAAAATACAACTTCCTCTTGGCGACACGTTTACGATGACCGTGGGTCCGAAATCCTCAGCATCCTCAGGTTGTCCCTGAACAATAACGACGCAGATACTGAGCCTAATAATGTTCTTAGGTTGTTGAAAATAGAACGTCTTCTTCGGGCTTTTGGCGACAAATTCAGGATGACTTCAGGACTATCCGGGCTGGGACTACATGACCACCTTCTCTACAGTAAATGTCAGTTGATGTTTAGCCTCTACCATGGTTTGTTGAAAAGTGGCGAATAGAGTCAGTTTGGGGAAGGGTTGAATACTTTCTTGACGTGTATCTAGGATGTTATAGGTACGTAGTCCTATTTATAAGCGGAATCGGTGATCATATTGAATCTTTATATGCTTAGTTAGTAAAATTCAAAATACAATATCTACACGGAATGTGTGTCTGAATATTGTTCTCGAACACCATAAGTGTGAGAGAGACAAGTATGTTGCGGTCGTAAGTCATATATTGATCACATGCATGAGATATCGAACGTTGAATTGAACTGAGTTGGAATTCATTTCCTTAAGTTTTTTTTTTTTGAAAAAAATCGTCAGATATCAATCAGTTTTTGGAAATGTCGAAAAAAATGGGAATAACAGGAAGAGTCGGGGACTTTAACAAGATAAGGAGTCGTTGCCCGTGGTTTCGTTCTCACTTATTGAATTTTTCGTAGTTCAATACTTATGTAGTTACATAACATAATATCTCCAATTTGTATTCTCATAAATGCATGTGGCTGACGTAAACGATGAAGTAGAAGAATATCGAGATTAGGGCCTTCTCATAGCATTAGTGGAGTTACTTTATTACCTTTTCAATTCATCAAAATCGGACAACAAATAATGGCGTTATGGCTTGGTGTGTTTTTTTTTTTCAAATTGAAATTGTCAAGCTGTGTGCATGCTTCAATATACTTGAAGGACGAAAATTTGCATTTTATGAAATACAGATTTTCGTCCTTCAAGAAGAACTTTTTAGATCAACATGTTATTGAACTTTCCCTAGCAGAAGCCCAATTGGTGGTATTAGGACATTTGGGCGCGGCCAACTGGGCGCGAGTCAACTGGGCGCGGCCAACCGGGCGCAGGGACGACTGGGCGCCAAAAACACAAAATTAATAATAATTCTTAATAATAATTCAAGTTCCAAGCTCCCAACTTGCGAGCTAGGTTAGTTCGGTCAGGTTAGATCAGACTAATAATAATATACTCAAAATGAATATATGATAATAATTATGATTGGTAGATATTTTATTAAAATAAATATATTCTTCATTCAAAAATAAATAAAAATATAAATATAAGTAGATGAATAAAAGTAAAATAAATATAAATAGTAACTGAATTCAACAAAAAAATAATAAACTTCAAAAATTAAGATTTTCTATGAGTAGGACTCTTAGAATAGAATATATGCCTCTCTGCCCACAATAATTGTTGATGAAATTGTTGTCATACAAGAATCATTGTACTCATGCCACGTAATTGCATAAGTGTGTCTACAGTAAGCCGTGTAGTGACCAAAATCGAAAGTACCGCTGTGATTGGACAATGCATAAAGGTTGTATCGATGAGGGGCTACACTGTCCGCTGCATAGTTGCCCATCCAGTCCTTCTATGACTATGTTCAATTTTTGTTTATGAGAAAAACGTTTGAAATTGATAACTAGAATTATGGGAAATTTACAAATAGATAGGGACTTCGTGCACTTCCTTTTCTCTCTGCACTTGGCATGTTGGTTGTTCATCAACGTCTAACAATGAGCCAGACTTATTTGTCCTGTTATTTGCGGAATCGGTAAGGAATGGTCCCAGAATGGATCAAACGTAACTGAACAATGACCACAATACATAAACCTCAATGTAAATTTCAGTTGGCCAACAAATAAATCTATAATGCTTGAGTTATCCACCATCAGGACTCTTGACCATAACTCTTCAGCTTTTTCACTGACACTTAATTTATCGTCGATTTCTGACAAAATGGGTTTACGACTATCTGTAATTTTATTCAGGTCCTCATGCAAACCATCCAGTAAACATCGTAGTTATTTGCAAATTTTGATATTTATATACTCGGCCCTTAATAATGAGGACCTGGAATCAAGAATTAGGAAAAGGTATGATTCCTTATTGTTGTTCTTCTGACTGTGTTTTATTTATAGGAATACTCGACCCTTAATGATGAGGTCATGGAATCAAGAATTAAGAACAGGTATAATTGCTTATTGTTGTTCTTCTGACTGTGTCTTATAGGAAAACTCAACCTTTATGAACTCTGCAGGGGTACTTTGGTCTAGTCATCCTATTCTATGATTAGTAGATGAGAGTAATAAAGGAATTATTATTAATTTTGTGTTTAATTTTTTTGGCGCCCAGTCGTCCCTGCGCCCGGTAGTCCTTGCGCCCAGTTATTCCTGCGCCCAGTTGTCCTTACGCCCAGTTGTCCCTGCGCCCATTTGGCCGCGCCCAGTTGACTTGCGCCCAATTGGCCGCGCCCAAATGTCCTAGACCCCAATTGGTAGGCCCCACTGTTGAATTTTGCCAACAATCCGACGCTTGCCAAATACTAAACACACTAGTTGCTATGAATGTTTTTCAGGAATATTCTAAAGATGTTCGCAACTATGATATGACTATAAGAATGTCCAGTCCTGTAAGAATATAGTGATGAACACTCTCGACAGGAGGTAACGTTAATGTAATGGATAAGATCGGTGAGTAATTTTGATGATGCATAAAGATTACAGTGTTCCAGTCAGGTGGCTCCATCTCTGCGAAGCTCTAGGACAAGATTACTTATAGTACCTTCTTCTATATTTGCTATTCAATGTGAGTTTCATTGAGTGATTTAGTATTACGTTTAAGATAGATCCCTCTGTTCACCTGTGGAATTAGACCATGAGGTACACTTAGGAAATTACGAAAACATCTTCAATTATTTTATTCTTGTAAGCGGCTCCGTGGTGTGACAGCAGCACCTTTCTTTCTTTTATGGTCTTTTTTTTTCATTGGGGAAGGACTCTTTGTTACAGTGTGTCGGTTTTCGTCACTGCATCTTTCGTTATTATGGCACTATTGTGCTATAGCTTATTCACATTTCGAATGCGCCCGATGTAAACAATGATCCATGCATGCTTTCAGCATGTCTACCTCGTGATCGCCAATTCTCGGAACACTATTGCTCTAGAACATCAACCTGACCCGACACAAAACAAAATATTTTGCAGAGTTGTATTCAGCTGGGTTGTGTCACAATTATTAATGACGCTGCGTTTTATTTAAAGTGCCGCGGTGATTCTTCTTTTTGTCTTTGATCACGTTATTGAACAATGATTATTTATTTCAAATATGTGTTTAGTGTAAAGTTTTGAGTTGGTTATGGTTGATGTTGAACTTTCGTTAGTGTCATCGCACAAGGTACGTGTTGTAATTGATTTCCTTTGGTTGGCTGACCTCTCTCATAGTTATTATGTCCTCAATACTCACAATACTCGCACGAAAAAACATAAAAAACACAGCTCAAGTGGAATAAATGTGTCTCCGGAAAAGAATCAATATCATCAAAAGAACATCTCTATTCTTTGAGTTCAAAATACTGAAATTTCTTTCGAACTGAAGACTTTGGCTCTGAGTTCCGGAAGTAGAAGGATCATACATGTCAGTCTGTGTAGATACGTTTTCATGGAACAGATTATTGTGTAGTTTTTTACAACTATCAACACCACACGCTTTTTTGGAACGACATTGTTGGATTTGATGGCTTGGTTTCAAGCATGAAAAGCAAATTCTCTTTGATTTTATCCATTTCCATCTTTCATCTATGATAATTTTTCAAAACTTTGGCACTTTTTAATAAAATTACTGCTTTCTTCAATATAAAGGCATGTTCGAGTTGTTTCAATACGAGTTGAAAAGTTGGTTACGATATGTTCAGAAGTTGAGGCGGATTTTCTGTTTCATTAAATTTTGGTTTGGTTACGTGGCACACATTTTCTGAAATCTTTTCTATCCAAATTTAGAAGGTTTTTGAGTTTGCAATTTCTCCCTCGTTCAAGTGGGCACCCCACTACATTATCAAATTGGATGGAAGTCTATTCACCATTTCATTTATCACCTGTGTATTATAAAGTTGTCCATTGTGGCCCAAACTCTGATTGTTGCTACTAAATTCGAAACTGTATTAGAAAAATGTATGAGGGCTTTGAATTGATATTCCTTTATATATGGTACTTGGTTGATTTTTCTAATAATTTCTTTGATGATATATTCCGATCTACCAAATTGTCTTTCCAAAACAGATATTATTTTATCTAACTGATCAGGAAAATTCAAAAGATATTCCACACTCTCTCTAGCTTGTCCTCGTAGACAACGTTAAAGTCGGCTCATATTCTCCCTTCTCGTATAATGAATGGAACAAGTCTGTGGATTCCCTGAATTGTGTTATGAAACTTGGCTAATCCATTGGATCTACCGCAAAAATTGGTAGGTCTCTTGAACTGGAGTGTCTCATTAAATAATAATTCAAACTGTTGGGGTCTTCATGTGGGCGACTGTTTTCTTCCTTTCCACTTTGCACTAAGTTTAGATTTTCTAACCAATCTTCAACCTTGTGGGGTTCGGTTTTGTCTGATATGTGTTGGCTGTTGGTTTCCGTGTATTGGTCATTTCCGTTTTCCAAATGCCGTTTCTCTAACTCTATCATTTTCAATTCGTGTTCAAGTTTCTTTTTTAATTCTAATTTCTCTAGTTCAAAAAGTCTTTCTGTTTTCTTTGAAACTTTGGATACTTTGCTGTCTTTGCTTGTAGATTTTTGGATAGATTCAATCTTCTGCTTGTATATTTTGGAATCGGTTGATACTTTCTGATGACGCAAAACTTCGCTGGACTTCATCTTACTATGGTGTCTTGGCTGCTTGTTACTACTGGTCGACATGATATCATCGGGCTCGAATAGACCATAATGTTTAGGCTGGATTGGCAAATAATCCTTGGCAAAATACTCGAAGGACCTTCTTGTTTCGGCAAATTGAAGAAATTATGCGATAAGGAACGATAGGCAAACAATTCCTATATTACTTGTCAAAAACTGACGTAACATCAATAACTACAAAATTCTTTTTTTTTATCGATACATCGAATGGTGAAGAAAACCTGAAACACAGATGGTTCAAACAGATGTAGCAACAGAAGGGAGAATATATGGGGAGTGGCCAGAATGGAACATAATAGACCCACTTGGCAACAACACCACGGTATTCCTAGCTGAGACATATGCCATAAGGAAATGCGTAAAAATAAATCTAGACCGTGAGTATGAAATAAAACACATCTTCTTTCTATATCTGACATCCAGATCGCGATAGAAGCTTTGAATTCATTACTGATAAAGTCAAAGTAAGTGTGGGAATGCCTTCATAGTCTCAATGAACTGTCAAAATACAACAAGGTTACACTTGTGTGGGTGCCCGGGCATAGAGAAATTGAAGGCAATGAAAAACCAGACCAAGTTGCAAAACAAGCATCTGAATCACCATACACATGCCAGAACCAGCGTTTGGAATTAGCAAAACACGATGCGGAAACCTAATCATTGAGTGGAATCAACCAAAACATCAAACCTATTGCTACCAAATCGAAGGGCATCGTTACAGTACAGCCATGATAAGGTACCTGAGTCAAACATTGACGGCTGACACCATCAACCTCAACAGATCTAAGATACGCACAGTCACCGGCTCACTAACCGGACACTGCGGCCTAAGAAAATACCTACACACCATGGGAATAAATAGAGAAATATTGGTGTTGACTCTATGGTGACCAGGAGGAAAAAGCCTGAGTAAGGTTATTCTGGACTTTCATTGTCTAAAAAAGAACAAAGAAAAATTCAATTCTCGCAATTTTTAATCACGACGTTTCAACTGTTGAAATCTACAGTCGTTATCAAGTGTATAATGCGACAATCTCAAGGATACTTCTAATATATGCTGTGGATAATTTTGTGTCATTAGCCTAGGGGTAATTTGGCGGTATACAGGTAAACTTGTTAATAACTGTGCCAGGTCCCTCCGGTACAGCATTGTTAATTCTTATCGCAATTTCAATTGATCCATGCCACTAATTAAGGGTTTCCACACATTACGGATTTCTATGCTGGCCTGACTAAAGACTTTGTTGTTCATAATATATGCACTCTCTTTAAACTTCCTTCTATACCAGCCCTCTTCTTTATGGATGAATTCGGCTTCAGTCCATTTTATGTTATGTTGGGTCGTCCAGACATGATCCGCTATTCCTGACTTTGATGTTTCTCCTCGTTGAGTGTTTCTCTTGTGTTCAGCGAGTCTAACGCTAAGTGGTCTCTTAGTTTCTCCAAGATAAGCTTCGCCGCATTCACAAGGGATGCGGTAGATGCAGTTTTTGGAGTCAATGTCAGCGTTACGTGGTCTGGTCTTTGTGAGATGGCTGCGAATAGTGTTACCTGCCTTGAAACATGTCCGTATTTTGTATTTCGACCCAATTCGCCTTATTCTTTCCGATAGACCTCTAACATACGGAACGCACAGGGTGGTTTGTGTCGGCTCATCTGGTTTCTTGTTCTTATCCCCCCTGCGAGCTAGAACCTCTTCTATATGTTTTTTGGGGTACCCATTTCGTCGCAGATCATTCTTGATATTGTCCAATTCGATGGTAAGACTTTTATCTGTGTTACATAGGTTGTAGGCACGGTCCACCAGCGATCGAACAACCCCTCTCTTTGTAGCACCATGATGGTTCGATTCGAAGTTCAGGTATTGTCCGGTATGAGTCGGCTTTCTGTATACTGATGTTTGGCACTTATCATTGTTCCTTTGAACTTTCACGTCTAGAAAAGGTAAACCGTCTTGCGTCTCCTTTTCCATCGTGAAGTTTATGGACTTTCTGATGTTATTCAGATGTTCCAAAAAGACGTCAAGGTCCTCGTCTCCGTGGTTCCATATGACAAACGTGTCGTCAACATATCTCAACCACATCTGAGGTTTCTTATGGGCTGTCTCTGTAGCAAAAGTTTCAAACCATTCCATATAGATGTTTGCTACCAAGGGTGATAATGGGGATCCCATCGGTAGTCCGTCTTCCTGGGAGAAAAAGCGGTCTTTTTCTTGAAAATAACAATTTCGCAGGCAACATTCTAGCAGGTCCATAATGCCACGTACTGGTAGGTTCGTCCTTTTCTTCAGCTCTGTGTCTTCTTGCAGATTTTTCCGAATAATTTGCAAGGCCTCTTCTACCGGGACGTTGGTGTAGAGACTTTCCACGTCAAAACTGACGAATTGGTCTCCTGGTGCTACTCTGACCTCTTCCAGGATCTCTACAAAGTGCCTGGAGTTCTTCACGAACGTCGAGGTATTGCCTTGCAGTGGTTGGATAATCGGCAGTATGAACTTGGCTAGATTGTAGGTAGCTGAGTCTCTGGAGCTGGTTATCGGTCTCAAAGGAACTTCTGCCTTGTGGATTTTTGGTAGTCCATAAAGGTGCGGTGGCTTGCTGTGGTGTGGTGTCAACATTGATCTTTCTCTATCTGAGAAAAATTGTTCGTACTTTTTTAGCGTATGGTACACCTTTCTTTCTATCGTTGCAGTGGGATCTTTAGCCAATCGTTTGTATTCACCTTTACCGAGTACCTCCTCGATTTTTCTCTCATAGAGGTCGCTGTCCATGACGACCGTTGCGTTTCCTTTGTCCGCAGGCAGAATCTTTATTGTGTTGTCTTTCTTCAGATTGTTCAGTGCTCTCTGTTCTTCCCGGCTGATATTGTTTTTCAGATGTGGCACTTTTTCCAGTAGGCCTCTCACCTTCCACCTGAATTATTCTGCTTCAATCTGGTCGATGCGCCAACTGGTGGATTCTATGGCAGCGATAATTTCAAGAGTTGGTATTTCCTTCGGTGTCATAGTAAAGTTTAAGCCCTTCGCTAATAGAGATTCTTCGGTGTTTGATAGCGGCCGGGAGCTCATGTTGATGACAGTATCCTTTCGTTCGATTTGTTTTACGGATTCCTGTTGGCGTTGTTTCTGTACCAGTTTCTCCCCCTTACGCTCGTGTGTCTTTTCGGCATTCTGACGGATCCATGTGCACTTTTGTCAATTTTGGCCAGGATTGGTCGATAGTCTTCTTCTAGTGTAAGTCTCTCTGATTTCCTCAAACCGCTGAATAGCATCATCCAGTTAGGTATGCTCTCTTCCAGCGATGATGATTGAGTTGATACCTTACTAATGCCCGACTAGCATTTTCCAGAATTTGGTTCACCCTTACTCCCGAAAATGGTGATTTCAGCGTAAAACCCGG